>JALLPH010000625.1:0-34872 GCA_036939855.1 Cyclotella choctawhatcheeana
ATATTGTTTCACCAATATTCATGTCACAGCACATTTGGGCCAAAGCATTGATAGAGATGTACTGATTTGCATATCTTACACAGCTGGCCTGCCATCTGTCGGTTCCATCTGTTTCCATCTGTCTAGATATTGTATCAGAGTTTTTTAGTATCTTGGCATTGATGTCAAAGCAGTGGCAGGTGGTACCTATTGGGTGATACGGTAATTGGTATGTAGTCGTGAGTTTGTCGTTAGTTTGTCGTGAGAGGTGAGAGGTGTCAACATCAATAATGAGAAGGCAAAACTAAACTCGCGGGAAGTCTCTCTCTGACATTTCTCGTGCAAAGTATATTGTTTCACCAATATTCATGTCACAGCACATTTGGGCCAAAGCATTGATAGATACTGATTTGTTTTCATTTCTTAGACCCTAACAGCTGGCCTGCCATCTGTCGGTTCCATCTGTTGCCATCTGTCTAGATATTGTATAAGAGATTCGGTATCGTATCTTGGCATTGATGTCAAAGCTGTGGCATACTTGAACAAAAATGTACGGTAGTGGTGATACGGTAATTGGTATAAGTAATTGGCATTTATTGAGGTTATGTGTTGTAGTGGACGAAAGACGTTATTAACAGAAACAATACCCTAACACGAGAAGATGGTAGACCGGATTTCGACTGTAGTCACACCTCCGCAATCACCCAGAAGTACGTTGCGAAAAATAGATTCATCTATTATACCTCGCCCAAATTGGAAGACATATGGGAATTTCCCAGTGTGGACGTTAGCAGGAGAGTCTGGAGGTGTTCGTTTGAGAAGCATGTCAGAAATGTCAGCAAATTGGTCATCCGTCGCAAATGATGAGATTTATGAGATTCATGTTAGATTGGTGGGGGGTGCGAATTGTGGCAGAGGAATATATGGGAGACCTCCTTTTAAGAACCGAAACCAGTTTGAAAGATGGATATGCAGTTATAGAAAGTTGAATAATATATTGTTGGCGCGATGGATAAAAGAATTGGCAGTTATGCCTGAGAACAAACCAGGGAATGTTATTATCATGTTTATTGTGCATGTATTGGGGAAGGATGTGAGAGAGCTTGGACACATCTTATATGAAGTTACTGCAGTTAAGATGTGTGGTATCAAGTTTGGGATTGTGAAAAGTACTTCTATTGGAGCAGGGGTTAGAACCAGACATGCAATGAGACTTTAATAATAATCTAACTGAAATTTTAAAGTACGTTACGTTGGTCTCCTAATACGATCCCGCATAGATGGGAGAATACTGAAATCGTACTCACAACCCAAAAACTAACCTAAGGACATCTTCCGAAAGCTTGGTATCACTTTCGACTGTGTCTTTGCCTGGAGGGGTGTTTAGAGGGAAAAACTTCCGTCAATAAAACCTCTCTAGCGCCCCCCCCGTCGCTCATACTCTTTGACGTCTCTCTCTCTCCGCTTGCATTCTATCTCGTATATCTGCTTCATGTCCCATCTGCTCACCTCCTCTATGGTGTAAATTTTCTATGTGTCTGCGCCAGCAGTTGCACCGAGGAGAGCCTCTTAAACCATTGCAGCCGCTCGTGTAGTGTTCTCTGTTCCCTCAAATTTCCTGAGTATATATGTGATGATGGAAGATTAGGTTTCATTGTAAGAATTCATGAAACAAATTCATATACTGTTATAATGGCTATCGTTGATGATTTATAAAGTTTTCACCGTTATAATACTCTAGTTCTACAACAACTTACTGTTCCTATCAAATCCCAAATCCAACCAACTCTTAAATCAATGACGATCATACATTCCCAAAACTAGCCCAACGTCATTCCCATCGCGCAGACATATTGATCTAGGTTTGAACCCAATATCCCGTAGTCGATTATACACTTCGACAATTGATCTGCCAAGAAATGTAACTGTAAACTCTGTCTCTTCGTTCTCCTCATTAATATCGTACCATGTAACAACCTCACAATCGATAGCATAGGTACCTACGTTCTGTCTAAGTTTTTCAGTTGCATAGCGTTCGTCTCGACATTCGTGAGGAGGAAGACCTCCATGGCCGATGATGTGTGCATCCATCTCCCGCCCTCGAAATTCCATCGTAACCTCCGGCCAATCTATGGCAACATGTTTGCAAGTATTAATGTTTCTCCTCTCCATCAAAAGACGTCCCCCAACTGTGTCGGGATCGGGTTCAGCCCTCATCATCTTCTTGTTTTTGTTTTAGATGAAGTGATTTAGGTTTTAGCGGGGTCCATGCTAATCGCTGGGAGCCGTCAGCCATCCCTCCAAATGCCGGATCCTTAAAAGTAACTACGTCACTTGACGTCACATGCAAAATTCTGTGTCATACCTTGAAGATTCCTTCCGTTGGAATGAAGTGAATCTAAGGTATCTGCCGCCACCATCACAGCCATTCGTATGGTACCAACGCAACGCACACATCACACACACTTTTATGTAGATAGCTCATCACAGATCACAGACTACTACACTCCCCGGCAACCATGAAAACCACACTATCACACACACACACACACACACACACGTTATGACCACAATCAAATGGAAGGGAATTTGTGTTTGTAAGTGTGACAAAGATGCAATCTGTAAAGACGCATGAGGGGCAAGGCCCCAACCTAAACACAATTCTTACGCCGTCAACCTCTTTAATCCGTCACCGCCGCTTCCATCGTTGCCCCCTTCTTCGCCCGTGCGTGGCTTTGAGCGATGTTGGTAATGTAGTCATTTTTCATAATGATACAATTTTCATGTGTTGTTGCTGTGATGGTATTTGTAATGTTTTCATTGTATGCACCTATAATGGGGGGGTGCAGTGTGCATGCTGGCTCTACTCTTATGTTATTATTATATTGTTATTATTTGACTGCTGTGTTTGGCCGGTGGATGCATTGATGCTTTATCTTGACTTTCGGGACGTTGGCGGTATTGTGACATCAAATTTAGGAAATCAAATGACATTTCAGTTTGGAAAACTACATACATTCGACCTGTTCACGCTGGCGTCTAGTAGTTCCGCCAACTCGGAGAATATTCTGAAGACCGCTACCTCCGAATAAATTAATACGCACCATGTCACAAGTACAGCTCCCTTTGGTTCACATGAACTATTGGCATAGTTAACTTTCACGCGTTGTCGGATGATTCGTTACTCTCATTGTGAACGTATTTCATTTCACTGCCATCCGCACTCAATTTACACGGCGGGGAGTTATTATTGTGGAGCCTCACTTACTTGCACATGGGGAACTTATTGCAAATATGATTGGTTATTTGCCTGTTTAACAGATTGGCTAATTCAAACCCCAACTAATGGGTGACGTCTATAATATTCTGTCTAATATATTGGTTTGATGTTTTACATGACACGCGAAACACGCACAGATGATGATATATACGTTACTTTTTATTTGCTACTTTACTCCATTGACTCCCATACATTTTCTCCCAAACTTTCCAAGGTTTTCTTACCCTCTTGAGCAGAACCGAAGAAATTTTTCATCACTTCTTCATTCTCCATCAGCTCTTTTTTCGTATTATCTTGGTAACACTTTTTGAGAATATAGGCACAGTCTTCATTCATCAAATAATCATTGAGTGGAAGAGGATCCTTGGTATTTTCTACCCTTCGGAAGACAAATGGAATCCCTTTGAGCTGTTTTTAACGTAATTTTGTTGGAAATGTGACATGATAGATATATATTATTTTGCTTGTGATCTCAAAAACAGGTATCTCACCTGTCTATCACTTTTAGAAAACGATGAGAATTCCTTTGCAATATTGATGCCTACTTCTTTGACGTCTCCCTTTGTCCTGTCTATGAAGCCAACGATGGCTTCCCATTCATAGTGAGAATTAAGTCCTTTTAACATAGCATTCCTTTCTCCCCCATTTGTATCTTTCTTTGTATCTGTGTCTTTCTCGCACCTAGACAAGAATGTAATTACTCCCCATTTATTAGAAAGACTACCACTCTCATCATCCTCGAACGCTTTCACCATTGGTGTAATATATGATCCTTCAGGTTTATCCATCCGGGTACAGACGATAATTACAATCGGCGAGACCAACGTTTCGTATACATCAACGAAATTCCCCCATGTTTGCTTAATCATTTTACTTTTCTTGATCGGAGATGCAAAATTAGCACTCATTATCAGTTTTTTGCTGCTAGTCTTGGAAGGAGATTTAGTCATATTTGAGGTAACGGGCGAAGCCAAAGAAGTATGAATAATCGCAACAGTGGAATGAGATGATAAGACGTGTGTTGGGAAACGATTAGATGGTTGGAGGATTAGAAATAATCAGTGCTACTGAGATGAGTGGTGTTAAAGGATTAATAGTAATCGGTGCAGCAGAAGGAAATGACAAGATGGGTGCTGCCGAACGATTGTAGGTAATCGGCGCACCCAATGTAGACGACAAGATGAATTGTTACAAAGTTGATGATTTACGATTTATGAGACTTATCTCAGATGTATTGACCAATTTCCCCATTATATCTGTATCTCCAAAAACATTCGATACACTTGCAATAGATCGGTATTATGATTGCGATACGTTCTATTGATATCACTGCTCTGGAACAAAAAATATTGAAACAATATTAATGCTCTAGCACAAAAATTTGATACAATACAACAAAAATTTGATACAATATTAATGCTCTAGCACAAAAAACGAAATCTCAAATCTCTATCAGGCTTATTTACCCGTGAGATTTTTAAGTGTATGTAGTTTATTTTTCCCTCTAATTTGTCTTGCCTTTTTCACCTCCTGGCTCCTGGGTGCAAAATCTATCATTCTTATTTACCTGCGAAATTTAAGTATATATTTTATTTTATCTCATCTAATTTGCATTCTGTCATGTCGCCCTTTATTGATAAATTAAGATAGATGCCACTGCTTATCTCCAAAACTAAGATTTACAATGAATAATCGCCAATCACAAAACTGAATCAATTCAAGTTCATCTACCCCCTTCATTTTTTTATTTTTGTTAGCATTGTTGAATAGTACCAACCGTATTTACCTTACATTCGCATTATTCATTCACGGCACCTTCCGATATTATCATGTTCAACTTCATCCCACCCACTGCTCAATCTGCTAACAAAAGAGCAGAATTTGACGAGCTCCGTCGTCGTATTAATGGACGTCCCCAATCATTCCATGGTCATAACATTCAAGCCATCCCAGCAACAGTTGTTAACCTTCCAAAGACCAATCAACCGTTATGCTCCTCTTTCTCAGATGATGCTATTATTGAACACACATCCTCATACATAGTCCGCCAGAGCCGTCACTGGCCCGATTCAATCGTGAACTGTTTCAATCGCGATGACATTACAGAACTGAAACCCCTTGTTGATGCAACTTCTGAAAGTCAGGGTAATCAATCATTCCGTGGCATTGTTGGATTTACAATCAAGTCAAGGGATATCATGCCACATGATCAAGTTGTCGCTCATCGCTTTCGTGTTGATATGTATCGCAGTAACAATAGCGGCACTGAGCACGTAGTTGACCTAAAGGTGCATGTTCAACGCCCTGTTCCCGAACACTGCTGCTCGGAAGACAACGGTGATGACCACAATATAACACCTTGTAAGCGCTCAATTAATAACCAACACACCATTGAGTCACCTGAAGAAGATTGTTTTGTATTCTCTGATATTAATGTCCTTTGTACCATGCTTGCAATCAAGAAAGCAATATTCAAAAACAACAGTCAAATATTCAGGTCCGTATACACTCTCCCACCCACTAAACGTTACCAAATCTACTATTACACTGGCCACAAAGGACTGTGCCTATTTGACGACGACTCAATTGTAGGATGTCATTTACGTGACCTTGATGAATTGCATATGAGGATTGTTCCGTCTCCTCCCACCACCAAAGAAGACAGATGCAACAGGTGTCTCATTCGAAGATTTGAAGAGGCTGAAGGGGGGCCTGGTGTTGTTTCAAATGGCGAATCTTATTGGTTGTCTGGCCGTCGATGCCCTAACGATCTACTCCAAGAACCTCGTCGCTCCTTGGATGCTGTATTGGACAGAAGCATTCACTACGACAGTGATACTGACTAATATTTAACTATCACATCTTCCCTTTCAAACAATAATTATGTACTGGTAAACATGACTTCTTTTCCAGTATTAATGACTATACAACATAAATACTTCTTCCTTCTCCACTAATAATTACAGTAGAAATTTGTTTGACAAAAATTATACACTGTTAAGGATTGACTTTTCCATTCTCACATCTTAGTCTAACTTCTCTTCCAACATTAATGTTAATGACCATGTAACATTATCGTCTCCTCCTTCTCCAAGCTCGTTGACCTCTCCAAGGCCAAGAAGGTCTCCTGTTCAATGCAATTACTTGTGGATCTTCGTATACATAGAAGAAGGCTTCATCAGGATTTGACATTAGCATAAGATCACCACCTTCCTCGGTGTCGAGAGATGACGCCAGCTCTAAAATTGTTCTTTTACTGCACTTAGTTGGGGCTTTGAGGGCTTTTTTTAGGATTCTATGTACCCAATAATGATTCATGAGCAACGGTACTTGATAATCTTGATTGTGACTGCGGAGCTTTGTTTTATTCAGGAAGTGAATATTCAATTTATAATCAGATAGGAGACAAGCAACCCTTGGAATTGTGACTTTTGATTGAACTGCTTTCAAAAGGTTCTTGGCGTTGTTAATCTTACGTAATCTCCACTCAATAGACATGTTCATCTTGTGAAGCTTCCTTACTTCTTCGTTGAAACGTGCCCTAACAATGGTATCATCATAAGATTGTTCAAACTCAGTGTATAAGTGGTTTCTTGAGGAATCTTGGAGTACTTCTTCGAAATAAAAATCACACATCCGATTCATTTCGTTTATGCTTGTCAAACCCTCTAACTGTCGTATTAGAATCAAAGCATGATTGTGTGTCATGATAGGTCCTGCTCTTTCACCATGAGAATCAGTGTACGGAATTTTCCACATATAGTTATGCAAGTCGAAAACCGAGTTTTCTGATGATACTGAGACGTTATTGACTAATGCCCATCTTCGTTCTTCAATGCAACTGTTATCATCAAGTAGTCTATCCCCCATTTTCTTACATGCTGTCCTATCATGATCAAGTACACAGTGATAGCCAAATTTATTATTTCTGAAAGATGAACCAATCTTTGATAACCTCTTCGATCGTTGTCTTGTTGTAACACATCTCCAACACACATGCAGTCCATAAGGATCTCTGACAAATTTAACATAGTTGTTTTTGTCATAGAGCTTTGTAGTGTTCTTGCAATATTCACAGAATATTCCGGTCGCGAGAGTCAATAGTCTTCTTGCAGAGGGTGGATGAATGGATCGTTTTTTGATGAGTGGGCATAATTTATCCATAGTTTTCTTTGCTTTGCCTCCGCTCATAAGGCAAGTCCTAACAACAGTTCCAACAGGTATACCACCATCATAATAATGCTTCGAAGTAAGGGAGAAATTCCTCAGTGTTCTTACATCATTAACATAAGACAAGATGTATATGATCAAATCTCTTGAAATGAAAGGCATCTGTTCGTCTTGTGGATACTCAAAATCTGGATATACAGTGTTTTCACATATATCTCGAGGATTTGTACCATTTTCATTTGGAACATGATCTATTATAAAAGAAAAATGAATACAAGAGAAATAAAGAACAGTTATATCAATTTATATAAACCATAACACACCCTGAAAAAGCTTAGATGCTGCACGTGTCAATGCCACCATAACTAATGAAGTATTTGTATTGTATTTTTTGTTGTTGTTATTGTTAATCAGTCAGAAATGTGAAATATCAAAGGTGGGGTCTGAGAAGATGAATCGAAAACTTTTTTATGATCTGTGAGATCTGAAATAAATTCAAAATTGACACCAAACAATTGACATGAAGGAATTGGTATGAATAATTGGTATGAGTACCTTATATATCATTATATGTATATTAATGGAGTAGCGCAAAAAAATTAATTGACACCAAACAATATTGTCATGAAGGAATTGGTATGAATATTGGTATGAGTACCTTATATATCATTATATGTATATTAATGGACTAGCACAAAAAAATTAATTGACACCAAACAATATTGTCATGAAGGAATTGGTATGGTATTCTAACATCACAAGCTGAAATATTTAAAAATAATTTTATCTAAACAATATGTTATTTTTTATCCATTCTAGTTCCAAACACCACCACATAGCTGTGATTCATAGTTTTAAAGATGGTTTTGCCAAAACAACTTACTACTACATTCAATATTAGGAATCGTAAAAAGGCAGTTATCATGATGACTCTCAATGGTCCTGTTAAATTGAAACAAAAAAAATATTGGAAGAAAAGAGTGAATTGTAAAGTTCAAGTTCAAAGGGGTCAAAAACTTATTTCTGATTATTTCAGGCCTATGAATGGTTATTAGTTTTGACTTGTAAAAAGAGTTTATTTTAAGTCATTGTATTTACGTCAACAAAGTGATATTAACTGTCAGTAGCTTCTTTATTTTGTATAACTTTATAATTTGGATCGATATTATCTCATAAGAAAAGATCAAATCAACTACAATTCCTATTTTTATTATGATGCAGTCGACTATGGATATCATTGAATACCTCAATGGTCGGGATGTCAATACATCAAACTTTAATAGCATTCCTGTAGTACAAAGGGCTAATGCACTGAGGACATTGTATGATAGGGAAATGCTGAATAATTTGCTCCAAAGCAATCCTCAAGAAGCAACAAGAATTTTAGAAATAATCCATCAGGCATTATCAGAACATGCTTATAGACATCAGATTGATATTGTTTCTATACGTGCTTTCCATGAGTGGGTGTTTGGAGAACGTGATGATCATCCTGACTTAACTCCACCTATGAAGAAATTTATCCTAGGCTTTCATTGTAGTACAAATAATCAAGATCACAAATATTATAGGGCGAGATATGATGCTGCAGCAACTATACAAAATGCTCATGACATGGGAGGAGAGACACCACACTCCCAAGATGAGTGGTATGAGTTGAGGTTAAGAGATGAATATGGAGTGATCATCTTTAATCCAAGATGAGAGGTGATATCAGTTGAACTGTCGCTATTTGTTGACTGTGGTCATGCAGATCAGTCATACTATTTATATCATTCAAGTTGAGTGTCAAAATTTGGAGTTAAAAATAGAGTAGCTAATTATTATACATTTATTTCATTAATGAATCATTCTATGAAACAACATCTCACCCTTTTTGTTGTTCGTTATTGTGGTAGTGCATCCACCAATCATTTATGCCCAAGGCGTGTTTGAATCCACTCGGATGTGGATATATGATCGTATCGTCTATAACCCTCTCTCATGGATTCTTCCTTCTTCCAATTACCAGTTGTGTGATCATTCCAATTGATATTATCATTGGTGTAATATGATTGATCACCAAGTGAAGCGTAATAGTCATACCCATACCGATCTCGGTGGTAACTGTGAACCATATTTTCATGATATAAATCTATGTCAGCCGATTTCAATTCACTAGGATGTATGTCTGTAGGGCTTCTAGGCCTAGAAGAAGCTTCCCAATATTTTGCCTCTTGCATGGAACAAAAACTTTGGACATATTTCCAGTTGTCACTATGTACCAATTGCAAATCATCACGACTTGCAATGATATGTCTGTTACGACTCCATGTGTTTTCCCATCCTTGAATATTGAAAGTGTCTGGAACAAGCTCCTCCTCTGCCTTCCATATCATCGCAGCTTGCCTGTTTTTGAACAAACCATGACAATACCATAAATGTCTAAATTCACCCTGAAGGAAACTTTTATCATTATCATGCTCCAACAAGAGGCGGTGATTGCCTGTAACAATGTTATACCATCCTGATATATTGGTATATTCTTCATCAACATTAATTGTGATTCGGCTCATTTTTTTATTGGTGTGGTTAAATTTGACTATGATGACTTTCTAATTTTATGTTTGTTTATGGTACATTTCTAATGTATACAATGCCATGCCACTGTATTGACGCGACTATATTTGTTTAAATTACAATTTAAACATATCTAATCTATTTTTCTTATATACCATACATGCGCCATGTCACTATATTGACGCCACTGATCGTTCCACAATAAAATCGCATTAGTACATAAATGATTACTATACATACCTCTTTGTTTAAATTACAAAATAAACATAATATCTCATCTATTTTTCTTATATACCATACATGATTTACAAGATCAAAATTGATACCACAATAAAGTGTATGCATATTGATGTCAACGCTATTTTATAAAACAAAGATTGAACACTTCAAAATGTTAATCAATGGAGCCCAAGACAATTACGTTTCACCAGTTTTACTGGTAACCGGAGGCCCCGGAGTTGGAAAATCATCTTTGGTAGATGTCCCGAGTGCAGGACAACAGCAGCTGAGAATGGCATTGTATGGCGTGGCGGCTATTAATATTGATGGAACTAGTATGCATGCTTTAATGGATATACCAATTGAATTCAACAAGTAATAACATTAGACTAAGTAATTCACGGAGACAGGATGAGACAGAACTAAATCACATTACTGTTTTTCTTTACAATAATCAATATTCCTATTATTAGCAAAAACCAGCGGCTTCCAAAGCTAGACTAGCGTTCCATGACATTGGAACTTGATTTGGATGGAAAACATTGCTATCTTGATGGCATGTTTTAGGGACATATCCCTTAAAATAAGCCTTCACGGAAGAATTTTTTTCTAACTTTGATATATATTTCATTGTAGAGCGATCTCCATTGCGCAGCAAAAGTCTTACATCATCTCTCAACTTCACCCTTGATAACGCCACATACAATCCTTCCCAAGTTATTTTGTTAAAATGGCTTGGATGTTCAGATAGAGACAAAATTACCCTCCTGATAGTACGACCCTGGATGGCAAGAAGACATCATGAAGAGAATTATTTTTTAAATATTTCTGCTTGTGATGCTAGAATACATGTGGAAGATATATATTCTTACTTACCTGTGCCTTGTGAATCGTTACACTGAAACCTGGTTCTATAGGAAAATAATCAGCAAGCTCAACTTTTGATGGACGACAGTGATAGCCGCCTCCTCCTCGTATATTAGTTTTCTTCCATTTAACATGTTTTTTGTTTGATACTTCTATTGGAATCACAATCCGCCCGTCATTTGTTATTGAACCATGTTTCCATTTTTTTCGTTTTTCCGCATTCCTCTTTTTTGCATTTATGTTATCTCCGTCAAGATCAGGAAACAGTTCAACATTGATGAAATCTGGTGGTGAAGTCAGAATAATTTCTTCACCTGGAGGGGTATTTCTCAACCGATTCTCAAAATCAGTTCGACGTTCATCATCTACAAATGATATTGAATCATACCGAACTGGAACTCCATTTGCAAGTCCCTTTTCAATGATCAGATTAAATGTAAGATATGCAATAGATCCAGCGACGAATAATTCCCAAAAGCAACTTTCCTGCTGTTTCACTCTATGCAAGTGAAATGGGTTCCTTGGTTTTGCATCCCACTTCCTTTCCCTCCTTGGCCATTTGATAACATTGGTTCCATGTTTCATGGCCCACCTGTCTGATTGGATTTTATTGAATTCATGCCTTTCTCTGTTTCCAGGTGTCAGTATGGTAGCGAACTCAAAATCTTTGTCTTGGCTACTCAAAATCTTGTAATCCCTCAAATCTTCCAATCCAATACTCTCGCCTGCACTCATTCTATTCAACAACTCTGTGTGTTCGGGGTCTTCCGATCTATGCTGTTCGGTCAAATTAATTAAAGTAGCTTTGGTAAACTGCTCCACTCCCTGTCGGCACACAGATGTAATTTCATATTGTTTCTTGTTGAACGCAAGCCTACGAAGAGTGCCTCCGCGTTTGAAATATTTTTCTTTTTCAATTGACATTGCAACTTCAGGTATTGTGCTTCCTCCCGCGGGTGGAAGTTGATCAAAATCTCCAAGCATGATGATTGCTTTTCCTCCAAATGGTTTATCACAGCAACATGCTTCTTGGAGGCGCGCATTCAAATACCCAGCCACAAAAGATTTCACAGTAGAAATCTCATCTATCACAATCATAGAGATTCTGTCAAGATCATACAGCCTTTTGAAATTCCTCAGTTTATCCTTGTTCCAAGGTTTGATCCTTTGCTGGTTGGACTTGTTGAATTCAATTGGTATATCCATCAAAGCATGCATACTGGTTCCATCAATATTAATAGCCGCCACGCCATACAATGCCATTCTCAGCTGCTGTCCCGCATTCATTATTTTTGATACACCATCAAGGACATCTACCAAAAATGATTTTCCAACTCCGGGACCTCCAGTTACCAGTAAAACTGGTGCAACGTAATTGTCTTGGGCTCCATTGATCAGCATTTTGAAGTGTTCAACCATGATCGAGACGGCCAGAGATTTGTCATGAGATAGTACATTTTTTTCTAAAAACTCCTTTATTTTGGAATCGATATTTTCAGGCATATTGAAGTGAGTGTTTATATCGTCACCATCAATTTTTGATTCCTCCGTTTTTGTATCTTCGTCATTAGTAGATCCATCCAATATTTCTGATGCAAACCTTTTGTTGGGGGGACGAACAATCGTCGGATAGAAGTTAGCAGTCTTCTCATCGTTACTAATATCAGAATTTGTGCTATTTTTTGCTTCATCAAATGTGCCAGTGACATTCTTCAAAAAATTTGCAAGATCGTCACTGTAGGAAACATTTTTCATTATGGTCAGTTCTTGCCGGGAGGTGAGCTGTGTGAATGAAATCAATTTATCATCATCATCATCATCATCATCATCATCATCATCACCAAATTCATTTGAATATGCTTTATTTTGGGAATGATAACCATTTCCATAGATACCATCCGATTCTTTTTTGTCCTCTTCTGACCAAATTGTTCTGTTGCGTCCCCTGTAATGACTGAGAATAGCTCTATTCCTTGCATTTGTTCTCCAGCCGAACATGTAACCATGCATTGTTCTGTATCTCATTTGTTCAAAATAAGACCCATTTTTCAAATTGTGTTGGAACTCAACAAATGCATCCCAACCATAACAATAATTATTGATCTGGTTTTTCTCATAAAGATCTTCTTCTGGTCTGAAAAGAACTAGAAAGTACGCACCAAATTTGTCCGCTTTCTTTTTCCATTTTTTGTACCCTAATGACTCAATATCCTCTGGTTCTTTCCCGGGATATGGTGGAGGATTTGAGAAAATTTTTAGTGTGCAAAGCTTGATACGAAGCATTTGCACATGAGAAGGTTGTAAATCAAACCCATCTGCAAACTCAAATGCCTTTGCTTTGTTTCTCCCCTTGGTTACTTTTTTTTGTGTGGCATCATCAGATGCTGTATCTTCACGAGAATTTTTCACAATTCTGACCTGTGTGTAGTATTCATATCTGCTTAGCATGCGCAAACCTCTCCCTCGATATCTATAGAGAAATGTGTTTGGAATTGCCTCGAGTCTTTTGCCATCATCTACCTTATAAATTGGACAATATCCATTCCCATGAGAATCAATTCCTTCCAAACCACTTATTTCATATGGACAGTCTGCATCAGCTTTCTCATTTTCATCCAACATGATTTCATCTACTACCGTCTGCTGCTGCTCATATATGGATTCTCCATCAACGCTTCTCTCATCTTCATCACTGGGTACTATGAATGATCCCATACTATCATCATCATCTGATGAATCAAGTGATCTGCACTCTTCCTCTTCACCCACATCTCTTCCGTATTCACCATATTTAATTTCATTGAAAATAAACGATATATGGCTGTTGGCGTCGTATGATACAAAAATATCTGAACACATTCCAGCATCCATGCCAAGAAGTGCTGCTGCTGCCTGTGTATCTGATATTTCCATCAATGAATTCATCTTATTCAGTACTCTTGTCAACACATATTGCACAAATCTTTTATCAGATGACGAGTCTTCTGCTGAGCTCGGGTATTTTCGAGCATATTCTTGTGCTTCAAGAAGGACATCAAATGAATCAATTATCTGTACAGCGTTCTTGCATATATAAGGTCCAATATAAAATAATGCCCCTTGGCTCTGTTCTTTTGATCCAAGAAACAGGGAATTTGTATTGCAACACATCAGTGCTGTTAGCAAAACATTGAAATCAGCAACCATGCCATTTCTTTCTATCAGAGATTGAGAGACATTATTGTAGAGCTTTTTGAGATCATCAAATTTCAACCCTTTCAATTCAGAGACCAACTGATCAACAATTTCCTTATGCAACAAAGACATTTTCGGAACTTTTTGTTCATTGGGAATCATCGCTTTGTAGTGTGTACACATATTTGTGTAAAGAAGGTAAATTGTAGGAAATGATGCATCAATTTCAATAAACTCTCTCAAATTGATTTCTGAACAATTATTCTCCACATTGTCACAGTATACAGCAATATTCACTGAAGCCATGTTTGCAATTAACCTAGTCTCTAAAGAGTCCCCCCAGCAACATTGATTTGGCGTGTCAACTTTCATAACTTGGACATAATCTTCCAGCGTTGTTATCTCTTTGTAATTCGTGACCGATGGCCAACTATTCAACTGGTTCATTACATCTGATGTCTGTAAAATTGCCAATTGCTCCAATGTAAAATCACCCGCTTGTTTCTCTCTATTCCTAAGCAGGTACTCCATTGCACTTTTTCTCAAATCTCTTTCAGAACAGTATTCTTCAAAAGAATCAATATTTTGCATCTGTGCTGAAATACAGCATGATTTGAACAGGCAGTTTCCATCAGGTGGAGGGTCGTAATGCGAAAAATCCTTCACGTGTACTCTTTCTGGAGGAGGATACATTGCCAATGAGTCAACATTTGTTGCGTTTGACCTTTCATCACTGTCAGTTGCTATGACATTTTTGCTTCCTTGCCCTAGCATTGCATCTCTCAGAGAATTAATATACCACATTCTATCTTCCTCTTCACGTTCAATACCCATGGAAGCCTCATTCTTTTCTGTTGCAGTTTCACACTTTTTCTCTTCTTCGTAGTCGTCCATGTCGCAAACAAAATTATTCTTTGCAGTGGGAACAGGTAGACAAGGAAGGACAGGGCGTTTTATTTCCCAAACAGTCATTCTTGAATCAGGCACTTCAATCCCGCTACCGTTGTACTTAGTTGGATGTGATGTCATTTCCTCCTGTGGAATGACATTATAAGTAATCTCAAGTTTTTGTCTCTTAGTTCTGGGTCCTTCTTCAATATTCTCTGAAAAAGTTGTTTCAACAAGTTCTACTGGAGAAGTAGACGGTGTCATTCCTGCTGGTCGACACAGCCTGCATCCTGTTACTCCTTTTGGAGGCTTATGGCATGTCATACAGTGAGAATGGATTCCGCAGCGAAGAATACTCATTTGAGCGAATTCATTGAAATTATCTCTGTCAGTAAATGGACAGGGAGGTATCATCATTGCCCTGACAGAACGTTTTCTCTTCCCGAAATTGAGTGATGAATTACAATATCTTGATATTTCTTTGTCTACCAGATCTCTTGTGTGCAATTCTCTCGGAAGTGATGCACAATACATGCTTTCTAGAATCCTTGCAGCTTCTTGGCACAACTCAGGATATGTGGAAATTTTGCTTAGCAAGTCGGGAGATAAACCACCCCAAATAACTGAAATTGATATGCAGAATCAAAATTATGTCAGTTCAATGATACTAAAAAGAACAAAAGAAACCAATCATGAAGAACTAGAAATAACACTTTGAAATCTCACCTACATGAAAATGAAGACCTCCTCTTGCAGTTGTTTCTGTGACTCCAATGAATGCTGCGCATGTGCCAACAATAACACCTTTACTCTCTTCGCCCCATCCCCTGTATTCTGTCTTAAGTGATCTGTTATTATCACCACTTGTGGTCCCTGGCTTGATTCCAACAAGGATTGTCATTAAATCATGAACCACTCTTTTATAATGAAGTGCAACACTGACAGGGTTTTCAGTGGCCTTTTCCGCCAACGCTGGCCAACTGCAAGGGATACGAACCTCACCATGACCAATGCAATCATTTCCATGGATACAACAATTGCCTTTTGTATGAAAATCATTGCTCAGTTCCATCGCATTCAGGAGAGAATCAGGACAATGTGAGGGGAAGTTTATGTTGTTGCAACTGCGAAAGCCCATACGAAATACATGTGGACTCTGCACATCATCAATAGAGACTGTAAGAAAATTAGAAGCCGCTCCATATTTTCTTCCCATTGCCAGTATTTCACCAGCAGCACTCCGTCTTTCCAAGGCACCAAAAACAGTATTCCTCCCACCACTGGCTAGCATAGGAACAAGTTTGTTCAGAATGTATTTTCCATCTTTTCCTTCTGGGTTCGCAACGGCACTTTGCAGTTTGGTCTGGAAGTCTTTTTCCATGAATGTTCTGGTGAATTGTTCAAACGATTTAGGATTTTGCTTTACTTTTGCATGCATGGTTGATATGGTCGACATCCTTTGTTTTCTGTCAAAGAGATAGAATAACAAAAGCCTACAGTCCGCTGCAGCTGATGTGAATTGCAGAAGGAGATGCTTCACATCGGTATCAGATGGAGAACCTTTTTTTCCTAGCTTTGCGTCACCCAAAAAAAAGACATCCGGCCATCCTCCAGACAGAGCTACTTCTCCTTGATCAAATTCATTCAATGGGTGTTCTGATCTGAGGGACTTGGATTTATTATACTCATCTTTCTCAAATTCGACATCAATACCAACAGTATTTGCAGCACCAACTAAAAATTCGTGTGTTGTGTCAGTTTGATTGTCATTAGAAGTTTTCTCGGCACTGGTAACATAGGAATACCTGATTGGGAGCTCTCTTTTATGATTGGCAACATTTGACGGACATTGATTATCATTCTGAGCATACACTACATTCACATCAGACGAGGCTCTGATTCCAGCTATATCATCTCTTGCAATTTCTGTATTTCTCACTGCTTCATCATCAAATGTCTTTATTGATTGATCTATAAGTGTGTCGACAGCATTGTTTAGCATTGCTTGAAACTCTGTCAGGGAGGGCAATTCGGGTTCATACTGGTAATTGTGATTAATGACCTTCAGTGATGCCATCCATTGGTATACAACAAATGCTCTTCCAAAGAGGTGAGTGGGCTTGATATGCCTAGTTTTTTGTAGCAAGGTGTCATGCTGACCCTGTGGTCCAACGAAATGAATGCAGATGTCTTGGGTCATATTGGCTTTTGTAAGAAGATCAATACACACCCTGGGCGAATCATGATCAAATACTATACAGCATCCTTTGATACAGCATTGGGTATGCTCTCTTTGACGTCCAGAATTACTTTCAATTTTCACAACCTGAGCATAGTGACGGACTCTACTGATGATATGCCGTTCAAATAAAGTCAAAGGCTCCAAACCCACTCTATGGTATGATCCATAATCAATACCGGCTTTCAATGATAAAGCAGGTATTTCTCCCTTTTCCACATCTTTCCAACATGATGCACAAAGCCATGCACAATATAAATCTTCTTCATTTGAATATCTTGATTTGTCTCTGTTTGGTGTCTCATCGTCTCCAATCAATTCAACTAATTCCGGATGCAGAAAATAATACGATGCACTCGAATCAGCTTTCTTGAGATTTTTCTGTGGCCAAATACTCCACGCTTTCCAAAGATTGAATGTCTTGGTCAATCCTGTGTCATCAATGGGCAATTCCAGATTATATCTCTCAATTCTATCAAGATGTTGTTCTGCTTCATCCTCATCCAGCTTTAAACATTGAAGTTTTGACAGCGGTTGTCTGGTGTAACTATCTTCTACATCTATAGACCTTGATCCACAGCAGGCACACCCCAAGATTAAAGCATCTATACTTCTTCCTTCCACAAACTCTTTCTTGCCTATGTTTGTGGCCCATGCACAACCTCTTCCTTGTGATAACAGATATTTCTCAGCAACATCTCGTTGTTTTTGAGGTGAAACATATTGAGCTTTAATCTCTTCTCTAAGCCTGTTGTAGTCTTCTGGATTTTCTGGGTCACCAAGGAAATGATTTCTATACGTTGTCAGGTGATTGAGTACAGTATTGGCCTCAGGGCAATCTTGGTGTCTGCTCAAATGCAGATCCACACCCTCACCAGGCTCCATTGCAACAACATGATTATATTTTATATTTGAAAAATTCACTCTTGTGCTTTCAATGATCTTCTTTTTCGTTTCCTGACGATGATTCCTGCTGTTTTTGTTGGCTTCGTCGTACTGATTTTGCGATTCCAAAATAGACTTTCGGTTGGCTTCGTAGTAGCGCTTTCTTGCATCGCGGTTGGCTTCATCGTACTGCTTTTGGGAACTCAAAATAAGTTTACGTTTTAATTTGTAGCGATTCTGATCATACTTCTGCTTCCTTCTGACTGCTTCGCTTTTTTTGAAGTCATTCTTTTCTTTCATCCTAAACAATTTGAATCAAAACAATTGAGTGTTACACCAGCAAAGTGGCAGCTATGAATGTAACATGAACTAGACTTACTTCTTCTTCGTCATCTTCTCGTTGTTATTACCATTGAGAAAATTTAAAGATGATTTGATTTATGATGGCAAGATATCTTTTCATAAGTGGATTTATGATTTTATGTGAATGAAATTGAGCTTTTCTTCGCCAGCCAGCAGCCAGCAGACTGGGATATTTTTGTATCACTGCATTGATATCAATGACCAGACACAAAAATGCGCCAACAATGTATATTGACAATTATTGATATTTTGCGCTTATCTATATTGATATTTTGCACCAATGTATATTGATATTTTGCGCTTATCAATATTGATATTTTGCACCAATGTATATTGATATTTTGCGCCAATATATTAATATAAATGACCTGACACAAAAATGCGCCAACAATGTATTGATATTTTGCGCCAATTTAGCTTCTCCTCGCCACTCGCCATCTGCTGGCCAGCTGCTGGCGCCAATGTATATTGATATTTTGCGCCAATATTGATAGGCCGCCCAAGACAAAAACTTATCCTCGCCACTCGCCATCTGCCGGCCAGCTGCTGCCCTATCAGCGTTGCAAAACAATATTGATTGCAAAATACAAAATACAATATTATC
Source organism: Cyclotella choctawhatcheeana (assembly GCA_036939855.1). Classification (NCBI taxonomy): domain Eukaryota; phylum Bacillariophyta; class Thalassiosirophyceae; order Thalassiosirales; family Thalassiosiraceae; genus Cyclotella; species Cyclotella choctawhatcheeana. The sequence continues at coordinate 19,228 of JALLPH010000625.1, forward strand.
ACAAGACAAAAACTTAGCTTCTCCTCGCCACTCGCCATCTGCCGGCCAGCTGCTGGCCCTATCAGCGTTGCAAAACAATATTGATTGCAAAATACAAAATACAATATCAATATATTGCAGATTCGCGTTGCAAAACAATATTGATTGCAATAATATACAATATCAATAATATATTGCAGATTCGACGACTCACCGAACAAGAGAGCCCAGACCCTGCTTTCGAATGGGGGAGCGAATGTTGCTTTGGAGGCAGCTAAGGTCGATTCAACTCAACTCAGCATGTTGGGCAAGCGTGAGCGTGGACGATATGAAGAGAATAACTTCGAACCAGAGGACGAACTGGCCCTGCTTTCGAGGCAGCTAAACGAAAATAAACCAAGAATTGCCAAGAAGGTGAAGAAAATTACGGATGTGCGTGAAGAAATTGCTAAGGTCGCCGATGATTTGAATGGGGGGGCGAATGTTGCTGCCAGCAAGAACACACAGGAGGACGAATATGAGTTTTTGAAAAGGATGATTGAAAACAACCCGGCCTGGCGTAGGCACAGTGCGGTGCGTGCTCTTTTGGAGAATGAGGCACTCTTGAAGGAAGTGGCACGCTTGGAGAAAGAAGCAGAATTGTTTAAAAAGTGGAAGGATCTTACCGATAAGGTCGTAAGCCAGATGGAGGAGCATGTCGCTATGTTCAAACGCATGAAAACGTGACCAACATTAAAGCAGTGAGTAAGGTGGCTGGATTTGGTGAGGATGCTGTGCCATGGATTTAATGGTATACTATAATGAAATTTGAAAGTTATTCTTGAGCAGATATGTCGTATCAATGTACTTTGCGAAAAAGCTTAAAAGCTTTCATGGCAATGAGAATGGAACAGAGGCTTGTGTAGATCATTCAAAAAGTAGAAACAATTTTAATTCACCTTAGTTTCATAAAGGTTTTTCGTTTATACTGTCTTTCGTTATGTAGCCTAAATTCTAGCAATTTGATTCTTGTATCATTATGAAACGAAGTTTTAATCTTCCTTTCCCTTGAGTCGTTTAGCAATCTTTGCACCAATCTCCCTTCATAAAGGGTGTAAGAGCCATTGTCAAGGCCACAACCGTTAGCATAAGTTTCATAGTCTCTTGCGTTGGCACAAAAAATCACAGTCTGCAGTCGATAATCCGCACAAACCCGCAATCACCCCCGCCGACAATGTAGTGAGTATCACCTGACACAATCCCAATCCGAACACGTCACGTTTCATACTCATCAACGTATCGTAATTGGTAGGCAATCCCATCTCGAATAGAAAGAATACGATACCCAAATCGGCCAACAGTTCGGTACGGTGTATATCGCATAGAAAGGGATACGGGAGTTGGCGTGATCATTAGGCGGTGGCCATGGTGTGATGATATCTATGTTGTTGCGAGTGTGAGGGAAAATGCTGAATTCCCAAAAAAATGTCAAAAAAATGTATACTGAATGCAAAGGTATATATACTGATTCCTACGTGAATATTGCATTTAACTCATTGAAAATTCGTATCTTTGGATACATACCTACAAATATCTTCAGATAAAGAGTTATATAAATGATCAAAATCTCACATGACAGGTAAAATGATTTTGATCAAGAAAGGGAGGAGTGAAAGACAAGACAAGACACAATATTAGCTCCGGGAGATAAGGGACTACATCCCATTATCTGATATTTACTATCAATACCAACATACTATGCAATAGGCTCAAAAAGAGCCAAATAAAAGGGCTTTCCCTTTTCGCCTTAAAACTCCTTAAGTACTACCAGTTCTAGTGGTGATAACAGCACATCATTCATTTCCCCAAACCTAATAAAAGATTAGCAGCCGACATTTTACTCTCATCTGCACAATTGACAAGGCCAGGTTTCTTTGAAGCTTCACAACAGGTACCTTCCTCCGCAGAGCTTTGTTTGCTTTGGCCAGCTATTGCAATGGCAGTCTCATTATGATCCGATGCAGACGAGAACAGCACTCCCAACAAATCTCCATGCGGTCCCTTGCTTTGCGGCTCATCCTCGCACAAAGAATTATTAAGTTCATTTATCATTCGTTTCTTCATAGGTTTGGAAGAAGTACCAAGAGAGGTTCCTCCACTAAACTTTTCCTGTGATTCTATGCCGGATGATACTCCATTATTAGAATAAAGATCATTCATTTGATCGGAAGAAATTTTGGAAGACGGCCTCTCCATTTCAGCATCCTGCCTGGCAATCTTCTTTGTGGATGCTTTCGATCGTTTGCGCAATTGCGCCGAGGTGAGATTGTCGTCGTTGTCGTGTTCCTTCTTGACTGGTTTTCTTTTCTTAATAGTTGCATTGGATTTAGCTTTGATCGTGGGGCTCTGTTTAGCTTGCAGAGAAGGTGACAAAGGCACATGGTCCAGGGCCTTCTTGAAGTCTTCGATCTCTACATCAAAGAAGCATTGGACACCATTGAATTTAAGTTGACTTGGTAATATGTCACTTCTTCTCGAATGCAAAAACTTACCAGATATACACCTCACAACGCGTGTAGCCAAATCACTGCATTGTGGGTCGATCGAATCCAAAACATCTTTGTCAATTGAGGTTAGCTCTTCTAAAGCCATGGATATAACGAGAGCCAGTTTCTTTTTATGCGATTCCTCAGCGTGAGGCGTTTTGTTCAGAGATGAAAGAAATCTCGCCAATATGTGCTTTATCTCTGGTACGAAACGAAGCAACAACTCAATAAATTCGGTCAATTTTTTATCACCTTCAGCGTGAGCCTTGACTTCGTCATCGATCGAACCAGCTGTTGACGTAGGAATAGGTTTCCCATTAGCCTCCACCTCAACACCATTGTTGAAATAGCGCAATTTATCCCGAACAAGTATCGTCTGTACAGCTGGTAAATCACTAGCATCTTGAGTGTTGGGATTATCCGATAGAGGGCTAGAACCCTTCGACGACACATTTTGAAACATATTGACACCTTGGGAATAAGTAGAAAAGGCTCAGACAAGAAAGACATCAACGCACGACGGGAAGGAAGAAGCCACAGCTCACCATTATTTGTGATAGGATGTTCCGACTTAGCACCAGGAGCAGAAGAGTTTTGGTGTAACAGGCTTCCAGGAAAATACTGCATTCCATGTTGTTGCGAAAACATATTATGATAAAAATGACCCAAAGTCTGAGGGAGTATCCCAGCTCTAGCCAATGATGCATTCCTCATAGCAGCTAACTCGTGAGTTTTCAGCTGGTCCGCCAAGACTTGTTGCTGAGTAAGATATTGCGCGAACTGATTTGGATGATTGCCCGCACCTGCAAAGGCACTATGGGCGCCAAGAGACGCCAATCCAGCAGTCACGGGGTGCTGAAGCAAATTGAATGTCTGATGACCGAGTTGATGACCAGGCAAACCCATCATTAGATGCTCAAGATCACGCCGGCGCTCTTGAAGAATCACCATTTTCTCGATAGATTCCTGAAGCAACGTAGAATCGTCGTTGGCCGCACCTGAGGGAGCGTGATCGAAATTGTTTGCCGTGGCTGTGGAAGACGTCTGATGGCGATTCATATCTTGATTTTGATCTTGATTGACGATGGCTGGATTGCCTTGCCCAAATAATCCCAAGGCTGCCGTATGATTTGCTGCTGCGTTCGTGCCTTCCATTGGATTTCCACTGCTAACATTCGGTTGATTTCTCGAGCTTGAGTTCATCCTGTTGTTTTTGTTGTTGTTGTCGCCCTCTGTGAAAAAGAAGGGAGGAAAAGTCAGAAAGCAAGAACAACTTAAAATGAGAGAAGAAAATGAGTGTTCGTATGGATTCTTCTTGCACGGAAATTGCGAAGCACGGGGGGAAGCGGCCACAGTCCCGGTTTGTGAGCTCTTTAGATCATCATGGAAGAAAAATGAGTCATTGAGAAAGAGAGTCATCTCAGTCTTCTTTCGGGATAACTCTTTCTCACACGCCTCCCCGCAACCCGCCCGCATCCGCCCTCCCTCCTTTTATTTTTTTTGTCTCCGCAAAACACGGTACCATGTACCGTGAGGTACCACATGCACTATCTACCAACAAGAGAAGCCACAAGCCACACGCGCGCGGCCGGTAGTTTCTAGTTTCACAAGCAATGATAGATTCAAATGAATGTTCAGCACAAAGTTTCAGGTTGCTTACTCTTTGTGTGATAGGATTGCCGCAGCGGTAGGAGCGCGCCCACGATGGACGACTGATGTAATACCTTTTCCTTCCCCCGTCGTCGACGATCGCTTTTATTCTTTCGGGAACCGAATGATCGATCAATATTCGCCTTGAGACGCTGAGCTCCACTTGTCATCCACTTTGCACCCGACATTCTTTACTACTGGGATGGTGTTTGTTCGAGAAAATGAAAGCGGAATCAAACAACAAGTTCTTGCAGGAGTGTGAAAAGTAACCGCTTCTGGGAGGACAAAAAAACTACGTACTGTTTTGGATTCACATGAAAGGAAACTTGAACTTCTTTAAGGTAGGTTTGAACTCAACTCAAAAAAGAAGAAAACAAATAAAATAGAAAAAACAAGCATTCAAACACTAAATAATGAATCCAGATCCCACGTGTTTATTGCTTAGTGAATCCCCAGTACATTAAAACAACTTTTGGTTTAGCTTTAAGTAGCACTTCAACCATACTACGATACATGAAACATTGCTTGCGATTAGTAGCGCACAAGCAACAGACTTTTCAAAGAACCAGTCATGTTCCCGGATTGGGTAATAGCTCATAAATTTTGCTTGTTGGAATGGTCAACAGAGTTGAAACTCCAAACTACATACTAGCTAGCAAGATTTTCTCACGCAACACGAGAGAAGGAAGTGCAACGAGAAAATGACGGGCTCCGAATACGCGGGAATGATGGTCGGCGGTTCATAAAACTCATGGAAGGAGGGCGACTTAAAGACGGTCGCCTGGGATTTTTAGATCCCGATGATGATTGGCGGGCAAACAAGGGGCTGGATGCAACCCTTGTGAGGCCGCTTGCGGTGCTTGATTTCACAGAATTAAAGATAGACCAGGCAGGCGAGGGCTTGGATGCACGTGGCTTCAACGAGAAGCGCGGAAGAGGACGAGGGCGTTCTTCTCGGCTGGGCTCATCACCGAAGTCCACGAAGAAACCCATGTCGTTGTCGGGCGAGTTTTCTGAGTCATCACTGATTGCGTCGAACGTACTGCTTCTAGGCTGCTGTTGCGGCTGCGTTGATGGACGGCTCCTTAGAGACGACAGTCGAGAAAATGAGGGAAGACGTAATAAGCGAGGTCCTGCAATAGAATCCAATTCAGATCGGCATTCGGGCGGCTCGTAGTTAGGACGAGATGGAGGAGGAGGACACTGAGGCAGGGACCACTTGTTGGTATAATCAATTTTGGGAGACAGATCCATCATTGAAGCTGTGCAGGGTGTATGTGTTGTGAGCTCCGTCGATAGTGTAGTGATGAGGATATTTGTAGTGATCTGGTTCAAGAATTCAAGAGAGAGGGTATGGTGTAGACGAATCGAAATTCAGTTTTGACAGATGGTTCACTCTAGCTCTCAGGCTTTTTCAGTTTGATCTATCTGACACCTGACACCAATGCGCAAAGCATTTCTGTTCGGTTTTTTCTGATCTGGATGCCAATGACGAAGAAAACACAGATCACGCAGAAGTCCCAGTGAAGGAACAGCAGAAAACCAGAACTTGAACTTTGGGTTGCTTTGGGTTTAAGTTTTTTAACTTTTAACCCTTACTAGGAAGTGTAGTAGAGGCAGTATTTCTTTTTCCTTCTTGGTGCAATACGGCCTTTAGTAGATGGTGGATATTGACCATTCCAAGGTCCACATATTCATAATAAGCTGTGTTGGCAATAATTGTGTGTAATTTTTAGACTCTTTGCAAATCCGTTCTTCACATGACGGGCAGCCCATACGAGAGATCCCATCTAACTTCTCCTCTCTTGTCCGTGTTCTTTCCATGTAGCATTGTTTGCAGGGGCCACTACCTACCTGCAAGTTGCGACTGCGGTCGTGCTGGATGAAGATAAAGTGAATGACAGTGCGCTCTGGCACTTGTGATCAAGACCTGTGGTGAGTGAATGCAGGCAAAAAAAAGCATTTGTTACATTCACATGGTAGTTGTTGTGCTTGTCTCATCTATTAATTGGGTTCGGTCCATCCAAGTCATTCCACATTCCAACTGTTGTGTATGTTGGCATGGCTCATTAGCATTAGTCATTAGATCTCGGCCCAAATCAATTTAAAGCTTTCTTGTGCCATGCTTCCTCAAGTAATCTGTCTATTATGTTGGACCAATATCAATCATTGCACAATAAATCAATAACATATGACTGAAGCTGAAGCACAACCCTGTCAAATAACCAGAAGAAAACACAAAGGTACCAGCAGTTCGTACAAAGGGAGGTTGAAGGTTGTGTAGTCAGCTGAGTCTTGGTTATTCCTATAGTCGGCATTGAGGTGATTTGCATAATCCCATTGAGCATTCATTGCTGTGAATGTACTCCTATCTTGCTTTTGTTGACCTCTGCCAGAACATTGCACAAAGTGTCAACTATAAATAAATACGTACTAAATCTTCACTTAAACTATACAAAGTGTCAACTACTTGCTCCAATGTCGGCAGTGCAAGAAGCATACTTGCTTACGATCTTTCCAAGTGGTGTGCTGGACATAGAAGGTCTTGTCGATATCAGTCTTAAGTTCTATAAAAGCCTCTCTAAACCAGGCCATGTGGTACATTGTCTTTAGCACCATTGGACAGCTTGAGGAATTGCACATTCTTGTCTTCTTCACAAGCCTTTTTGTCAGTTGGAACCATGGTGCCGCAGAAGAAGTAGACATACTTATTATTGTAGAGATGGTGGGCAAGTGTCATGGTAGTGTACCGGTTGTTGGTCTAAAGTATGCGGCTACGGCAATTGTTGGTGAGGTTGTTTTCTTTCAGGAGACGATCAGCTATACGCTCTACTAGAACCTACGTGAACACAGAGCCCAATGTGGATTACTGAATCAGCCAAAAGTTAAGTTTTCTTAACACCTGAAGGTTAGTATTTCAGGCTGGGTGCTAATCTTTCGCTTTTTGTTGTGTATCTCTTTTTCCGTTCACTGTTTGATTGAACAGTTGAACGGCTTATACAATAGAAAAAATCATACGATTGATTGATTATGATTGGCAATCGTTATCGGTACGAAGACAAATGTTTACCAGCGATTAGTAATCATCAATTGATTAATATTCTGTGACTGTGATTATCCTCGATTGTGATTGACAATTGTCAATTGTTAATAGTATGACTCCACGTGGAAGAAAATTTGGCGCCAAACGGTCATATTGCCAACTAAAATTACCATACAGATCTTGTGCTGATTGAGTTAAGACAATCGTTGTTTACTACTGAAATCGACAATTGCAAGACAATCGTTCAGAATGATTGTCGATTGATTGATTGCGATTGCCTATCATATCTAGTTGGACCGCAATGATTTTGCGATTGGCAATTGCCATTGTCTACAGGACTAGCAGCAAGCCATACCATGTCTCTATGGTAGTCTCTATCTCTAGAGTCTACCGCAGAGAGAGCTCGAATAATGGAAATGGAGCCATACCAAAATTCATAAACCGTAAATTCATAAAATCACGACTAAGATTCCCTTACCTAGCAAGGGTATTTCCTCACCTAGCAAGGTCATAAACGCCGTCGTAAACCGTAAACTTAGGAGATCCAAATTTGGATGTTTTAAGCGTTCATAAACCGTAAATCTTGTCACAAACACAACTCCGCAGCCACCCACCATGCTGACACTAGGTATTGGTACCGCCTCCGCCGCCGCCCTCCTCGTTACCGCTGCAACCCTCATACTTACCATATGGTGACACTATTACCGCCTCCGCCCGCCGCCACCGCTGCCCCTGTCCCTACAGCCGCCGTCGTAGAATGTTTTGCCTTCGTCTGTGGCCCCTCTCCACATGGCCTGCCTCTTTGTCACTTCCTCCTCCGACACCGAATCCTCCGTTCTCACAACTCACAGTCGTCAAGAAGAGCCGGCAACGATGCTGCCGCTCCCAGCATTGCCAGATGAAGTAACGCGATTCGGCTTTTGCCTCCTCCCGTGAGACGGATGTATTTGTGGCTTTTGTTTCTGTCCCTCTGTGACGCGACAATCATATGAATTTGGTGAGGGATATGACAGAGAATGTAGAAGTGCAAATAGATAATACAACAATCAACCACCGCAACAATCTTGTGACTTTGAATTAATATAACACAACAATCAACTAGAAATACGACAAAAAATAACTATTATAACAGATTATATTTATATTTTTTGCTAGATTATCGTTTTTTTTAATCTACTATCAGTGCATAAATATCAATTACATTGACTCTCTAAAACCACCAAATTGATGTTATGTGTTATGTTGACCACATGAACTTTTGTCTATAAGCACTCCGAGATCGGAGCACACGCAATTATTAGTCTGATGCGAGATAAAGGGTTGATTGTTGTGTGATGTTGGGCCGTTGTGCTGGTGGTGGCCATGGTCGAACGAGAGAAAAGGGGCAAGATGAGTAACTTTGAGGTTTTACCTCTTTACTAGATTCTACGGTTTATGAATTTTAGGAACACTTTTGCGCAGTCACAAAATTTATGACTTCGCATTCTACGGTTTATGAATTTACGGTTTATGAATTTTGGTATGGCTCCACTCCACACAACGAGAGGGGGTATCACTTTATGCACTGTAGGTACTCTTGTAATAAGATATGTATGTAATTATTTTTATATTTTTATTTTCCCTTCTCAGGATGAAAAGATATCTCTCGCTGTTCTCCCCTCGGCCCTCCCGCGACCATATTTCTGTGTTTTTCATGTTCTCTTCATTTTAACGTGCGAAATGCACTTCAGGCCATCCCTTTTCGGTTCTGACGGCATTGTTTTGTTGTAGCATATCATCCTGTCGAAAGTTCCAATCTGGCCTGCAACCGTTGAGATTCCCGGCCTGTTTTGGCCTCTTCATCGTCTGGAAGTATTCTATCATCCACTGTTCCATTACGACAGTTTCCCACTCCCTGTAATCGTACTTAATACGACTACTACAATGACCGCTTCCTTTGCCTTTGCTGCCGTAGTTGTCGTTGTTCCACTTCCTCCACTCGTTTGTACCATGGTCGCTCAATTCATGCTTGTACTTGTACTGATACACCATGTGTTCCCATGCTTTAGGATGTAATAATATGAAAAAGAGAGAGGTGGCAATACAATATTGAAACTACTCTCATAAAATCGTATTGACAAAACGATCATTCGACATGTCATAAAATTTCTTCCCAAGGAAAAAAATCCAGTACGACGATACGGCAAAAACAATGTCTTGGGTACAAGTAGTCATGAACCTGTCCTGTACATTCGCATCCACCGGGACACGTGATTTGAAACACGGTTGCCAAGAGAAGAACCCCAAGAATAATCTTGACAACAGCAAACCCGGACATCATGGTAATGTATCAATGCAGTGGAGCTGAACATGCTTTGTTCACCACGATATCAATCAAATCTTGGCAGGAGGACATGGTGTTTCGAAGTTACAAAAAAAAGTCTATGACAATCTATGATCTGGTATTCAAAAGTGAAATAAAAAGCGCCAAAATCGGAGAGGTTCCACGAATCACTGTTCAATTTTAGAAGGCAAAATAGGTTACTCTTCTCGAATCTAAGTTGTACTTATATAATATTTTGTATGCTCTCTATAAAAATAGATCCCCACATCACGTTTGTTCCACTTTTATTCCAACTGGCACACTTCACGTCTCAACAGTGGAATATGAAACCGACGACCATGATGACATCCTTCTCCTACTGATCAATCATACCACTATAAAGCCTTCTTCACTCTCAATTTATATTATAAATTATTCCACAGTTTCATCGTCCATTCTCATTCAAAAAGACAATATGAGCGACAATCCATCATCATCGTCACTATTGAACGAAGAAGAAACGTTAGTTCCTCTCCGCGACGACAACGCGAAGCGATCACGACACAACAGCGATGATGCCGAAACGGTCAGCTCCGCTCCTCCTCGTATCGAAGTTCAAGAAGTGAACTCTTCTATGCTACGAGAAGTGCACGCTGATACCAATAATAATTCTGCTGATGCCATCGATGACGTTGATCGAGATTCGTCATCCAATATTACAGAAGCCAACGGAGGAGATTCAAACTATCATCACAGGATATCGTCGGCATCGCCACTACTGATCACTCCCACCAATAACAACAACACCTCGTTATCATCATCTAACAATTTTAATTCCGAAGAACAACAGTTATCGGCCTCCACTAAAAAATTCGTCACCTTTCTGTCCGATGTGGACAGCACTCCCATTGCATCTTCCAATAGCAACAAACAATTCGTAGATGATGACGTGAATGTGAATGGTCTGATGATGACGGGGCAACCATCATTGATGGATGATGCTGATGAAAAGAAGGAAGATAATACTGTAATTTCTACTGCTGCTGCTGCTGCTGCATTGACATCATTGACATCGAGAGGATACAGTAGGGAATACAGCGAGTCTACATTAGATTCGTGGCAGAATACCGCCTCTGCCGATGCTGATGGCAATGGCACTTCCATTACCGAGGGAACAACAAGTCCATTACCGATGATAACGCAAGAGAATGATGACAACGTGTCTTCTTCGGCGAATAATGATGAGGACACGGCACCATCATCCATAATAGAGACCGTCCATACATTGCAAGTCAAGGCAACTCCTCCACCCTCGCGACCGACACCACCTCCAGCCATTGATACAACCATCCACAACACTCAACAGTCATCATCCTCACGTAATGCAACAACCATCTACGCATCACAACATCCCAATCGACGTTCCATAACCCTACGTCTCGTCGAAGAAATATCCAAAAACAATAATAACGATCATCTCACGTCATCCTTACATTCCAACGTATTAACGACACCCTTTAAACGATTGACGTCATTACGTAAATTTCGGAGTTTGAGTCTGAGTACGGTGATGATTCCCGCGGAGAAGAAGATGGATATGACCGATCGTCAGAATAACAATAACAACAATAACAACAACACTGGTACAGTCAATGACATGTCAGAGGGTGATACTAGACTCGGTAATGATGATGGAGTGACAAACGTGGACAGGGGAATTATATCAGTGACATGGTACGAGGGGACGACGTCCAAGGAGATGCAGGATCATGTTTATAATTGCGTATTGAGAAAGTTAAAAAGTAGTGTCGGTGGTGGTGGAAGTGGAAGTAGTAATGCCTTGAAAGGGACAATGTTGGAGGATGTTCGTTTGCTCGATGAGAATGTGGTCCCTCATGAAGGTTCGTTCTTGTTTTTTTGTTGTAATATTTGTTTGACATGATTCATGATCTAACATCATCTCCAACAACAATACTTTCTCTCTTTCTGACCTCTTCACAATACAAAATCAATTTGTTCAAATAAAAACAGAAGTGGTACTATGCCCCTTCCTCCCCGACAACTCGCACTTTTTACTCAAATTCAAAACGTCTACTCCAACACCGCCACCCCCAACCACATTCAAACCTACCTATCACCCTTTGTATGGGTCAACTATACCCCCGTATATTTCGAGAGCGCCGGATTCACCCTCGGCGGAAGTGAGTCCTCATCCCTCCTCGGGTACATTGAATAAATTCAATAATAGTCACGGTCATTCTACGAATAATGCCAATGTCAATGCGCAGCTTCAATTGTTGAATGCGGCAACGGCATTATTGCAAAGTGGTATGGGACAACAACAGCAACAACATCAACGTCATCAACAACAGCCATTGTTGCCGAAATTGCCCATGCTTCCGAATGTAGAAACTGTCCCACGGGAATTTAAAGAACAGCATACCAATACCAATACAACTGTTGAAGGGGGTAATAATGAGGAGGATGAGGCAGAGAATCTCAGTCCCAACTCTGTGGATGATGGGAAAAACAACAACGACAATAACAACAATAATAATCTGACCACCGATGAACTCATCGAACAGCAATTACGACAACTCAATGAATTATTCTTACTACGCAATGTCGGTGGAAGTGTTGTTGGCAATACCAACAATGTCAATCTATCCAATACACAAACAACTCTCAAAGATGTAGTACTACAACAACAACAACCAAACCCCTCCACCTCCACTCAAGAAAAAGACGATGAATTACATCATCACGATCCCCAACTAATGCTCTACTGGAAATCCCAAGAGAAGAAACAAGTCATTTTCACAATAGCCAATTACTTCGTCCTATTCATGAGTTTAATCGCCATATCCGCCGAAATTCAAAGTCGATTACCCCAATGGATGAATTGGGTCCAAGACAATTACGACTCGGTCCAGAATTGCGCCACGGACAATGACGCGCTGTTCGAATGTATATCGCAGGGTAATTTTTCGGGATTGGTGGCCTCGTTCATGTTGTGGGCGACGCAGTCGGCGAGTGCCAAGCGTATTTTTCTGTTTGGGTTTGATACACCGAAAAAGTTGTGGACGGTGGTGTATGAAGCGTTGGTGTCGGCGGTTTGTTGGGGTACGAGTTACATCTTTATTAGGAGGGGGTTGAATCCCAATACGAGAGAACGATTTTTGCAAAAGGTACGTTGTTTGATGTTGTTCTGTTGATGCTTTGATTTTACAATTCAAATGCCAATATCTAATTGGTTCAATCTCTGTTCATGAAATCTCCATTCATCTCCAGTACTGGAAAGATGCAGTGTATGGAAGTCTGGCGGGATTTAATGCAGCCTTTATGAAGGCAGTGTTAAAGAATTTAGTTCCGCAAGATGTAGCATTGCAAGCTATCGAGACAAGGCAGTTGAGAATATTTGATTGGTTGAGTCGATTAATGGCTGAGGAGTGAAGAGAAATGATCACACACAAGGTACAAAGATATTGAACTAATCAGGACAAGTGGGCAACAAATTCAATCCATATTATATCGAAAGTTGATACGTTGAAGGGGCTAAACGGCAAGAGGTGTACCATAAATGCAGAGTAAACATAGACACGAATTTAGCTAGGTGCTTATGTAACAATGATTAGGCCGAGAATTAGCGACAGATGACTGAACATGAATCATTCACAGTACCTCCTCATACATTAACAAACAGCTGCGGTTTCATTTATGCTGTAGTCCGAATTCCTCTTTTGTCTTTTTTAATCTAACATGGACTGCTTTAACTATCAAAGGTTTGAGCAAGATAGAGTACAAATAATGATGTATTTAAGAATTTAGGGGCTTTGATTACAATGAAACAAGCCAAAGTGCTCTAATACACCGCTGTCTTGGCCTGTCTTTAGAACCACTAAATCAGAGGATATCAGTGGACAACCTAAATAACCTCTCAATAATTATATTGATAGTAAACCTTGGGATGATAGCACAACTTCAAAATGTGCATCTCTCCCCTTCGTTTTCCACTATTAACTTCATCTTTAAACTGAACCAGTGCTAACAAACTCACAAGTTTGAGTAAGTTGATTAGAAATGGGATGCACAAGAGGTAACGCAACTCCAAGTTTCGCTTCTTCTTTCCCATTCTCAACTTATCCATTTATAACTTGCATGATCCTCATTTTTGAATGCAAGTCATTCTGCTGAATCTTCTCATGCACGCCTCGAATGCCATGTTGAAGATAACGGAGAACTAGGCAACCATTTAACCCACCGACAATAGTACTCTTTGAAACAGCTGCATCTCTTATCTTACTGCCATCTGCAAATGCACTTGGAGTTGTCAGTGCACTAACATCATCGTCATCTTTGTAATGGAGGATTTCTACAATCAGCACCGATCCTGGAATGAAATGCTCAGGATCCATCCTTAGTGGTTCCTGTCTAGATGTGACATGTTGGCGTACCATCTGTCCAAGCACATCGAGCATTTGACTGTCTTCTTCGACCATGTCATCTAGAGCAATCTCAGACCCACTACACATCTCGACATGGTGATGGAGGATCCAGCAGAGAGGGAACAAAGTACTATTAAAAAATACACAACGGATGATTATGATGAGTAATTCTGATCTTATCTCCTGCGCGCCTCCATGAACAATCAACACACACAACCATTGAGAAGGAAGGCACATGAGAACTTCAGGCTCTTCTCATCCCGCTATTTATGGTAGCCTGAAAAGCAAGCTGTTTTGACGTTGCGTTGCCAGATAAAAAAAGAAGTATGTATTATGAATTATGAGAACCTATCTCTACCATACTGCTATTGTCTACGCAGTATGTATGGTACGCAGTGCATTTTTGAGTACCGGGGTTCTCACAAACCATTAACACGTTGGCAGATAAAGAAACAAGTATGTGATGTACCTACCATGAATTAAGAGAACCTATCTACATTTTTGAGTACCGGTTCTCACAAACCATTAACGAACAATTTGGTCATTTCAGGTCATTTTAAGAGAAAAGACTGCTCAGCGCTCGTCAATCATCAGCCAGCTCACAGGTGCGAGTTGCGAGTATCCAAAGAAAGTGCACACACAAAGAGAAGCTTCTCCGCCTCACAAACCACACACAACAATACACCAACCCCTTCTACATCAAGTCGTCAGCACAACAAATCAACAAATCGCACAAAATCGTAGCTCAATTATCAATGAGTTGGTATGGTAGATTACTTACAGGTCCCTAACGAGTCATTTTCAGGTCATTTCCTGATCAAGACAAAAAAAAAAAGACTGCTCACAGATTTACAAAGCTTGCTTTGGCTTGCTTAACTAATTATATCTCCGCAACAAACCAAATAGCATAATTGGATCTGCTGTACTTTTTTGTAACTTCTAAACACCATGTCCTCCTGCCAAGATTTGGTCGATGCCGAATATCGCAAGTTCAGCTCCGCCGCATTCGCCTCTGTCATGCTGACGCTTATCTGCAGTGTTGTCCGTAGGTCAAAGCGGGAGACGTACGACCAGAACCCAAGAGAGGGATATATTACCATGTTCGGATTTGCTGTCGTCAAGATTATTCTTGGGGTTCTCTTTGCAACCGTGTTTCAAGTCACGTGTCCCGTTGGATGCGAATGTACAGGACAGGTTCATGACTACTTGTACCCGGACGTTGTTTTTGCCATATCTTTGTACTGGATCTTCCTCGGCATAAAATATTACCTCATGTCGAATGATCGTTCCGGAGAACAGGTCCCATCCACAGAGATCACCACCGCAACGGGCGTAGTGTGAACTTCCGATGCCAATACGGCTTGATCTTGCGATATAATATTGGTTTTGCGTTTGTGTGAGTGACAACGAGACTTGAGATCACACTGATTTACAATACAAGACTCTTCCAATATAACACGCAACATTCACTGTTTTAATCTAAAGAGTAATTTATCTGTTCAAACATATATTTATGAACGCACTTCATCCAGCTCACAAATGCATTATTGTATTGTCACCTCTCTCAATCCATATAGTAAGGCAGGTGTTGGAACTACTTATCAAATCAAACACTACAATTACAAAATATGAAACACCATCACATGCCCTCAAGACTCTCCATATGCTCACAATTACACCTCATAATCACAAACTAAGGCC
>JALLPH010000626.1:0-16742 GCA_036939855.1 Cyclotella choctawhatcheeana
GACCTCAAAAATAAAAATGACCCTCCAAATGACCTTGTTACTATTATTATGAGATAGGTAGAGAATACGGGTGTATGTAGTATCAGGAGTGGTACCTATTACCCCTACCTATGGTACCTACTACACCGTTACCTACCGTTACACGAGTGAAAAAAGTGACAAATAGCGAGAAATAGACGGACTTCCCGAAAATAGACGAGAAAGATTGGAGTCAAATGAATTTTGAATTGCTGTTCTGCGTTTCAACGTTGAGATACGGGAGTTTGGCTTCAAGTCATTGAACGGACAACGCGGAGAGGCGCCCCTTCCGATATCACGCATGCAGATCACTTGAAATTCCTCTCCTTGTTGGGTCTGCCTTTTATTTCGGTCTTGCCAGAGTTCGTTGTTGGTGGCCTTGCCGCGGAGATTGATAAAATCGGCACGGGATCGCTCCACAATCGTCCCAACGCAGTGTCTCTTCTCCCTGAATCTGTGTAGCGTTGACCAATGAAATATTAAGGGCTTTCACGTGAAATCATCTGATAGTTTGAAATCCTCTTGTGTGTCGGAGAAGAGCAAACCCACCAGCCAACCACAACCCAACCACATCATCTTGGCTGCCTCAAAACAAAGACCATAAATTTTTCGTCCTCAAATACAATCCCACAAAGATGAAGACGGCCGTCCTCCTCACATTGCTATCCACCTACGCAGTCGCCTCTCAATCTTCTCTCCGCGCTAATCAACGGCGGCAGCAGGAACGAGATCTCTCATCGGAAGGTATAGCGCAAACACGTATCATCGGTGGATCTACCGTCTCTATCAATCGTTATACGTATGCTGTTTCGTTGCAAGATAGCTGGGGTCACTTTTGCGGTAAGACCACGGCTAAACGATGGTGACATGAACTGCTAGGGTGCATACATTCTAATTTTGCATTTCATCATTTTCAATCTCTACCACAAAAGGCGGAGCACTCATAGCAAAAGATGTCGTACTTACCGCAGCACATTGCCTAGGCGGGAACTTCAAGGCGGTCATTGGTCGAGAGGACATATACCAAGCCAACACGGGTGACGTTATTCAAAAGAAACGCACCGTATCTCATCCGGATTATGATACCAAAACGACCGAGTTCGATATTGCATTAGTATTTCTGTCGAGGGAGACGACTGCGAGTGTCAAGCTTGCAAGGCCTAATTCGAGAGCAGCGTTGCCTCAGGTAGGTATTTCAGTTGAACATTTTTAGTCTCTTACGATATTATTTTCATTTTCAAATATCTCATTTCATAATGATTTCAACACCGCCTTTTATAACAGTCGGGTCAAACAGTCACTGTAATGGGGTGGGGCGATACCATAGCCGCAGATGATTTAATGGAACTCTCCGAAAACTTACAAGCCGTTGATGTAAAAACTATTACCAACTCACAATGCGAGGCAAGCTCGGGACGTGTGAATGGACAATATGACAGCTACGCCAATCAAATATTTGATGCCATGCTATGTGCATCGGATACGAATCAAGATGCCTGCCAGGGTGATTCAGGGGGGCCATTAGTGATCAAGAGTAACAATGGAAATGATATAATTGTGGGTACAGTGTCTTGGGGCATTGGATGTGCTTCCAGTATCTTTCCGGGTGTATAGTAAGATCTTTCGTTTGTCCTTAGCCATAATATCAATCTGGGCGTTTAGTTTTCTCACCACGTGTCAACCCTTCTCTCTTTTCCGACAGTGCTCGAGTTTCAGAGGCGTATGACTGGATACAAGAGGAGGTGTGCTCAGGTAGTTCTAGTCCTCCTAATTACTTGTGTGGCGGCAACTCAAGTGGCAACAGCAATGCTGCCTCAGCTGCAAAGCAGCAACCAGTCAGCAGCAACAGTGGATCTAGTTCCTCATGGAGAACCATAGTCTCTGAGGAGTTTGACTCGGGCTATGGCAAATTTAAAGACGGTGGCTCTGATGTAGCTTACTACAATTCTGTGAAAGGAAGATCGGGCGTAGTTCGCATCCAAGCAGGCAATGGACGAAAATCCTCAGTTTTCTCCAATGAAATGACTTTTGATGAGTCCTATAGCAAGTTCCGAGTCATCTTCTCTTTTTATGCCAATAGCATGGAAACCGACGATAGATTCTGCTTAGATTACAGTACCAATGGTGGAACTGTGTGGAAAAAGCAAAAGTGTTGGTCCAGAGCAACCGATTTTAACAACCTTGAATGGTATGACAACGAGACGGTGACATTAACACCCAATTCTTCAAATAATATCAAGAGCCTTATTGTTCGATTCAGGTGCGATGGCGATGATATTCAAGATGACATCTTGATTGACAGTGTCAAGGTACAAGGTCTCCAAGTGTAGAGGATTAAAGAATGTGCAGAAAATGATGCCATGCTAGCAAATTTGTCATACACTAAAATATTCATAACTGTGATGCCTTGGACTCCTCTTTTCGGGTAACTGGGACGAGGAGGGTGTTGTTTCGCTCTTGAACATAATATTATGTTTTGAATAAACTATAATGCTAAGTATAATAGCAACCAGGTTTGATTAGGTAAAAGTTTTTTGCATGTATTCATAATATTGTGAGCTCTTCATCTTTTTTCAATCAACCAAGCCCCAAAGCGGAGGAGGTATGTTGATCTAAAGCATCTCTAACTTCATCTCTTCTGATGGTGGCCAATTCATATGCATTCTCCAGTTCCTTCACCATCGCCTGATTCTTATCGATCAACTCTTCGATTCGATCCATTTGCATTTGCCGTGTTCGATCCATCCCAGGTAATTTTGCCACAAGAGTGTCAACCTCGGAACTTTTCGATAAAACATTCTGAGCAAGTTGTTGAGTTGTTCTTGTGTCACATTCTAACTCGTATTTATGTAAGAGTTTGATAAATTCTCCTTCTGTACGCGGTATTTTAGGTGTGGTGTAAATAGCTCCTACTGTTTTAGCTTCATCACCAGCACTGATGCTATTGCCTCTGTTTAGTTTCAGTTTGATGGACAGTCTTGGTTTCTTAATGCTGTGTTTTGGATCTAATTTTGCAAGGTTCTGAAGATCGTCGATGCTGAGATCTTCCATGTCACCATCTGTGTACAATACCCTTCTATCTTTTCCACCATCTAGAAGCATGGTACAAATGATGGAGATTAATGTGAATAGCTCAAAATCGGCACATCTTGATATAGATGAGGTGATGGAACTCACCAGCAAGTGGTCTAATTTCGATCACCTTTCCTTCAAACCATCCAGCATCAAATAGCTTACGAAATTTGTAACCTACAGCTCCTATTTGGTCTTCTCTGGTTTGATTATTATCTTTGTCTTCAGATATAGTTCCTCCTTGTTTGGCGGGTGATGGAGAGGCAACGGTTGTAGCAACAGCAGCAGCAGCAGCAGCAGCAGCAGCACCGCCATTCTCTGCCTCGAGCTCGCGAAATCTATCAACAATCTCCTTCGAATACTCATCTCCACTCAAATAACTCAAAACAAACGCATGATAATCCGGTTCGAGTAAGTCATATGCTCTATCCAAATAATCATGTGGTATCTCCGTTCCCTCGGGTTCGCTCTCAGTCAATATCTGCTTTAATTCGCCACGTGCACTTTCGGCAGTGATGGGTTCTATTTCTTCTTTGGGGGCGGGGGCGGTTGCCGAGAGGGAGGCGGTGGGGGCGACAGCATCTCGAACTCCTCGGAGGGCTTCGAAGAGAGAGAGGGCTAGGGAGTCTATGCTGTCTTGTACTGCAGTTATGGGGTCTATCTTTGCGGATGCCATGGTTTGATGTATGATCGAAAGTTGGAAGTAGGTAGTGAAAACGGGTACGTAATTTTATGCTAGGTAGATAGGTCTTTTTAAGAAGGTACGAAAGCAATGACTTGCTATTAATCCTCGTTGACTTCATACACTTCAATTCTTCGTCCCTTTCTATTCTGTTACAAACTCTTTCACTCTCTCTAAAAGCTCTGCGCTACCAGCAATATGACTTGCCATGTCAGCCAAGGGCTGAGTGTATGCCTCAATCGCAGTCTTACCAATGACATAAGTTGTGATATTTGCATTGGCATTTAATAACAACATCTCCACTTTTTGTCCTGCTCGCACATTATATGCTGGATTATTAACTGTTGTTCCCCGAAGCAGAGCTGTAGTCATATTGCTATTTGTTATAGGTTCCAGAAGAGCATCCAATCCTGCCGGGTCGAGATATTCAGAAAATATTTGCTGCGAGCGTGATGGTACGAACCAGCCAGGACCCCATGAATATTCACCAGGTTCAATGCCTTCGTTAAAGTAGGTCGAGAAGTAAGCGAGATATTGAGCTCTCTGCCACTCGCTGTCCCAAACATCATTAGTATTCGTCAGAATCACTTTGATAGTTTCATTTCGTCCAATCTTTTGCTGCATATGACCGATATTGATGGACAATGCGGGATTATCCACAAACCATCCTATCATAGCTGGTTAAGATTACCCACGTAAATGTAGAACATATTCGAATTCACAAAACTCACCATCCATCATGTAAGCATCATCCTCTTGACAGGGCAGATTCGGCCACTGACTGTAAAATTAATCAACAGCAGAGAAAGGAATTTAGTATCTAAAAGGGAAAGCAAATGAGAATGAGATAGAAATTACCCACCTGCATACTGCAAAGTTGTCGAATTGCCAATCCTGGTAGACCCGATTGACTGTTTCATCGTACGCACTAGGCACAATAATAGATCCAAGTCCGTAGAACGTCGCCGTAATTGCGCCAAACAAGATGCCAAAAAAGATGCCACATCCGACGCCCCAATTCCTTGCTGGACGATCGCAGCTGCAACACATACAATTATTATAATCATCCACGATCTCATTTTCATTGTTATCTTCCGTTGCATTGTTATCAGTGCCTTTTTCATCCATTTCGTGATTTTTGTCACTGGTACCCACATCGGCACTATTGTCACTTTCAACGACACTTCTTTTTGTGTTGCAACACTGACAGACATCATACCTATGTCTAAGTTGCGAAACAGCTACACCCAAAAGTATTCCCACGCCCAGCCCAGCTGCGATACCCGCTAATACTCGCCAAACAGTCTTAACAGTGTTGACAAAAATAACATGATAACCGATGGAAAGATTTTGAGTGAACGAAACAGGTGCAAGTGGACTTGAAGACGCAGCGGCAGCAGATGAGATGGCAGCAACTTGCAACGTAGTTGGGGTGGTTCCACCGAATAGTGGAGAGAGTTTGCCTGTGTGTTATACAGTACCAATAGACTATGGTTAGGCGAAATATCAGCTAAACTCGAAGATAGAAAAAGAACTCACGCGCAGAGTCCTCTAATTTGGTTGATGTAATATTAGTGAATTGTTTTCCGGTAGTAGTTCCATTGCCCGAATACATGTAAAACGACGACCAATCATCCCTTCGATATCGCGGAGAAGAAAATATGAGATCATAAATCATGATATCATACAGAATAATATTTTTGCTGGCTTACCAAGAATGTGTGTTGGGTGTAGATGCTGTGTAAACATTCATGTCATTGGGAGATGGATCAATGTTATCACCAACGAATTGACTGGTTCCGGCGAAAAAACTGTTTGTGTTGGCAGAGGTATCAACAATCCAGGCAGCTGGCAAGGCAACCGCCCATAACTTTGCATTATCCGTGTCCTCGCTGCCCAATTTACTTCCCAAATACGAGACTGTACTTTCTGAACTGCCTCTCACGCGAGAAGCAGGAGCAAACGCAGCTAAAACTTGCAAGTCCGTAGACTTTAATGGCGAAATGACATCTTTGGTTGAAGAGTAGAATAAGAAGTGGACATAAGGCAAAATTGACTTTTTGAGGCATTTTCAGACGTTACTCACTATCCACAGTTGCGGGAAGGTCTACGAAACCAGGACTGCCGTAGTCATTAGAAGTGCCCTCCAACATATTATACGTGAAATTGGCCCAATCATAATTGAAGGTTTCCAACAGTTGACAAAAATCTGTGACAGTATCGGCCATCTGTGCGTTATCTTCAGTATATGAATCGGTGAAGTTACACTTTTGTTTGGTCTCCTCAGATACATCAGTAGAAATGCTGTAGTACGAATCCATCCATTCCAAGACAAAGTCATTAACAGCTTCGGGACTTGGAGCCATAGCTGTACGATTATAGAATTCATCGGAATAAAACAGTTGAGTTGAGAACCATGAGCCGCCGGAGACTGTGGATATGGATTTGAAGGCGGATCCAGAAGATGAGAACAGGTCAGCTTGCTGGAAGATGTTAGCGTAACCTACGTCTGCAAACATGGCACGCCAGCCACCTCCTGTAGATGCCCATATTAAATTGCTCGTTATCGACATGGTGGTCTCTATTGGTTCATATTGTTGCTTTGTGTTGCTGGAGATGCTGATATGCTGAAGAGTGCTAGAGATTGCTTATGATCTCTCATGATTTATGATTTATGATGATGGAGTTGAGAGCTGTTGAGAGTTGAGAGAGAGTTGAGTGTTGAGAGAGAGGGGCGCTCTAGGCCGTGAGCTAGCCGTGAAATCACACTAGGTCTACTCTGTTCACACAACACACAACACATAACACACTTCCCTTCTCCCATTCTCCCTCACTAACAAACCTACATCGATCATGGCCTCCGCCGCAGCTTCGCAACAACCACAGCAATACAACCGTGGAATACTTCCCTCCGAGACTCTCAATGCGCTCGACTACCTCGTTGATCGTATCAACTCCTCCTCGGGCCATCTCAATCTCAACTCGGACTCCACAGACACATCAAATATTTCCTTCTCATCGCAACCCCTTCGAGCCTTACTAGTGGGCACCAACGAGGGCGTCGGTCTCTCCCGCTCGCTCGGGACGCGTCACTCCTCTCAACTGTCATCTCCTGAATTCTCCTTCTCGGGAGATATGTCAGAGGAAGTTTTGAGTAGCATCGAGACAGTGTGGGCTACGTTGGTGAGTGCGGCGAGTCCACACGTTATGGCAACTGCTGCAAGTGGTGCTGGGGATAGCAATGGCGGATACAATCAGCCACCACACCCTTTATTGGCACCATTACATATGGGAAATACAGTAAAGACCGTCACTGCATGCTATGACAATTACACACTGATTCATATACACTTACCCCCGTTGGTGGTGACTCTAATTGCCTCGCCGGAAATCAATCTCGGAGTTGTGAAACAAATGGCCATACCCAAACTGAAAGTATTATTTGAGCCAGTGAGAAGAGCTTTAGTGAGAAGTAGGGGAGGTGGGGAGAGGAGGCAGACGGCGCAACAGCAACAAGCATTAATGATGCAGCAGCAGAGCTATGGTCAGAATCAAGTGCGAGGGTGATAGATTGGACTGAAATCTCTTGACTTTGCGGGTTATTTCTGGTTGAATGGTGTGATAAAACTTCTGAACTCGAAGAGATTGAGATTCTCCAAAAGAAAATCAAATTGTTTAATAAATGCTTCACCTATTAATGCAAAGATATGTTGTGTAAGTATGTAGATTCTTTATATTTATGTTGCGTATTGTGATCCCTCCAGTGACATTTTGTTATATCATGATATTCAATTCGTTCGCTTTCTTTTTGCATTCTATCCAGTCTTCAATGAACATAATAACAGCGCCGGGCTAATCACCCGTCACATTTTCGTGTACCTGTTATCTATCCAGACTTCATGAAAAAGTACTCTTCTACAAACACTCCCTGCCCCTTGACAAATTTTACTTTTCCTTTCGCCACGACAGACTGATATTTTCCTTTGTGATCATTGACCGCCTTCTTCTCGACTAAAACCCAGTCAATAAGACCGTTAGCTGACACATGGAATTGAGATGATAAAAGAATTTCATATCAAACAAAGGACCTCACCATCCCACTCCCCTTCATGATCCCGACTCTCCTCTCCACTGGCTGGATATACATCCCATCCAATCGCGTATTGGTCGCTATAATCACGTTTCCACAATGCCTCAATTATATCCAACGCACAACTCCTGGAAGATAATTTCTGCTTACAATGGTTGATTATAGATATCCGTACCTCGGGCATCAAAGTGGCAAGATCTACTGCTTCATTGTTGACGAATAATGCTGCCACAACTTCGTGCTCCTCTTTTGCACAAGGTTGCTTTTGAGTTGGAGAAAAGTTACGTTCTATATCATGATGATGCATCTTGCTACTCTCCGTATCCTGCTTGGATATCCTTTCAAAGAATTGATTCATCTCTCTTGGCGTTCGTTTGGGAGTGGTCAATGGCGGACTACTGGTGGATGTGTAAATATTCACACCTCCCTTTCGCGGCGAAGACAATGCCTCCTCTGCCTTTTTTAAAGCCATCCTCTCATTGTTCTGGATCTTATTTTGTTCATCTCTGTTAGAGCTGGCTCTGGTAGGTGTAGTAGAGAGACGGTCAAATACGGAGGAATTTGGCATGATATGGTGGTAGTATGGTGAATAGTGGAGATTCCCGATAAAGTCAAAGTCGTCGCCTGTGGGTGAAGGTGTTCGTACTTGTCGTCGAGTTGTTGTAGGTGAACTTTGCATGGTTGAGGTTGGTTGAGAGGTTAGGATCTTCTTGTCCCCCCTAACAAACCATGGGACCCCTCTTGGGAACAGCCACTCCGTAGGGACTGAGTGACCCTTAATTGAATCATGGTATCGGGTACCATACCCTATTTAAGGTAAATTATGTCCTTCCACGGTGCCTACCCCCGTTAAGGATATGTTGTAAACATACCCCAGGGGAGGACACTTCGCTCCCTATTCCTATTGAGGGCCAAATAGATGATACTGTCATTACTATTTCTTCGGGGGGAAATGGTGACACAACAAGAACTCCAAAGAAGAAACGATGTGAGTGATAAATAGATGTAGCCGGCACTAAATTTATGAAATAGAAATACTAATCAACTTGAAACAACAATGAATTTGGAAGGTATCTCGCCTCTCAAATGAAAAAGTACAAAACAATGGAACCGAACACTAAGGCTGCATGACTGGACAACCTGCCACCTGAGGAATCGCCAGGAGCGGGAAGCATTTGAGTTTGTTGTGCCGTAGGTGCAGAGGTAGGCTTCATGGTAGTGGGAGATGCGGTGACAGGACTCTGAGTTGGATTCTTGGTGGGATTTGGTGTTTGAATTGAATACTGGGCAAAGGTGGGAGCCAGGACAGCGACATTGGCAAGTGAGGAAGCCTTCTGATCAGATACGGCGTTAGACTTGAGGGTTGAGGCAAAGGATCCGCTTTCAACATTGTCAGCAAGCTGAGTGGTAACCTTATCATACAAACTAGCGGCGGCGCTACTGCTGTCGCAGTTATTGGTGCAACTCTCCTCAAGTGTCATTACGTAATCCACTTCAGCTGATTCTAAGAAACGACGCCTGACAACTCCAGCCTGCCCCGATATGGAGGTAATAGTAAGATCCGAAAGGGCTTGGCCATCAGCAAGGAAAGACACAAGCGTCTGGTGAAGAGTAGCTTGAAGAATGTTTACAACTGCATCATACTCCTCTTGCGTTGCAGGCATGACAAAATTATTCAGCGCCATTGAACTTTGAACAGAGATTACAATTGGTGCTGGGCTTGGGTTAGCCTGCTGATTATCGAAATTGCTTTGCGTTGCAGCGCTATAAGTGCAAACGTGACGGGAGATGTGAGAAGTGATACTTAAACAATCTCAAAAAGATATCTATCCTGAACAACTCACCTTGGCACCGATGATGGAGCAGTAGATGGAACAGATGAGGACCCATCCGCGCAGAATTCAAAACTCAACATATCTACACCACATGTATCACCGATCAACTCAGTTTCAACAACAGCTTCTGCTTCATCCAACAGCAATAGGTTGGCCTGGCTCAAATGGCAGAGGCAGCCAGGCGCGTCACTGGGATCATCACACCAACGATTGACAATTGTGACTTTTTCAATTGGAACCAATTCTCCAAGATCAACAACCCACCAAGGCTCGTCACAGTCGGTATGAGAGTAGGTTGTCATATCACCGTCAACCGCAAAAGAGGCAAGTCTCGCTACCGAATATTCGTCCGTGAGGGTATCTTTTTGGCTGGCTGGCTTGCCAAGGGCAACATTCATGCCAGATGAGTACACTTCTACCTCAATCATGGATAGCTGCTCCTCGGTTGCACCTTGCATCAACTTCACATATCGTGCCATAGGGTAGGACATACATGAAAACAGGTCGGGAATGAACTCATAAGTTGGTGAATAGGATGGGCTAATTGTTGGCGAAGAGGTCGGTGAAAGGCTGGGCGATGAAGTAGTTGGCTTGGCAGAAGGTGCGTTTGAAGGAGATAGGCTGGGACTTTCTGTTGGCGTGAGACTGGGGCTCTTTGAGGGAGATGAAGTCAACATTTCACTGGGAGACACACTAGGGAGGTTGCTTGGAGGTGGTGTTGGATCTGCTTCACAAAAGTTGTAGACCAACTCATCTACGTCACATGTATCTCCAATCACTTGCGAATGAACTAACTCCTCCTCTTCACCTAGCAATGACAGAGTGGCGTTGCTCAACTTGCATTGGCAGTCATCGCATTCATTATCGCAGCAAGAATTGAATATGATGATGCTTTCAATGGGCATGAGACAACCAAGGTCAACAATCCACCACGGATCATCACAGTCCGTACGGGAGCAAGTTGTCATATTTCCATCAATAGCATAAGGAGCAATCCAGGGAA
Source organism: Cyclotella choctawhatcheeana (assembly GCA_036939855.1). NCBI lineage: Eukaryota > Bacillariophyta > Thalassiosirophyceae > Thalassiosirales > Thalassiosiraceae > Cyclotella > Cyclotella choctawhatcheeana. The sequence goes on from JALLPH010000626.1 coordinate 10,701, forward strand.
TTGAATTGTCATCAACGAAAGTAGAAGACTGGTCAGCAAGCTTTTCGAGTGCCACATTCAATCCTCCCGAGATAACATGCACCTCAACAAGCTCCACCTGCTCATCAGTTGTACTCTGCATGATCTTGACATAACGAGCTTCTGGGTAGGACAAGCATACCAAGTTGTCAGGAGCGGTAACTTCAAGAGTGGGAGAGTAGCTGGGGCTCAAAGTAGGCAAAAGGGTTGGAAAGACACTTGGTAATTGACTAGGGCTCTCTGTCGGGCTTTCTGTCGGGCTTTCTGTTGGGCTCTGTGTCGGGCTCTCTGTCGGGATTTCAGTTGGGCTCTCAGTTGGGCTCTCGGTGGGAGCACAGTCTGGAGATGCCGTTGGAGGCACTTCATTACAGAAAGCAAAGCTTACTTCATCGACACCGCATGTACCGCCAATAGACACAGAGTCAATGACAACTTCCTCTTCACTTAACAGAGAAATTGTGGCGTTGCTCAAATGGCAAAGGCAGCCAGGCTCATCATATTCATCTTCGCACCAACGGTTCAGCACAACTACACGTTCAATGGGCATTACCTCTCCAAGATCAACCAACCACCATGGCTCATCACAGTCGGTGTGTGAATAGGTTGTCAAGTCTCCATCAACTGCATAAGATGCAAGTCTGGCAATATCATCAACCAAAGTAGAAGACTGGTCGGCAGGCTTGCCTAGGGCAACGTTCATACCAGATGAAATCACTTCAACTTCAAACATTGACAATTGTTCGACTGTTGTCTGCTCAATTTTGATGTATCTTGCCCCTGGGTGGGACAAGCACACCAAGTTGTCAGGAGCGGTAACTTCAAGAGTAGGGGAGAAGCTGGGGCTCAATGTCGGCAACATGGTAGTTGGGCTCTCTGTTGGGGGCTCCGTTACTTCCTCGCAGAAGTTGTAGTTCAGTTCAATCACACCACATGTATCTCCAATCATTTGTGACTCAACATCCATCTCAGATTCATCCAACAAGGACAAAGTTGCGTTGCTCAAATGGCAAAGGCAGCCAGGCTCATCGCTTGGAGAATCACACCAGCGATTAATAATTGTGACTTTTTCAATGGGCACGAGCTCTCCAAGATCAACCAACCACCATGGCCCATCACAGTCTGTGTGTGAATAGGTTGTCAAGTCTCCATCAACCGCGTACGTGGCAAGCCTGGCAATATCATCAACCAAAGTGGAAGATTGATCAGCAGGCTTGCCAAGGGCAATGTTCATACCAGATGAGATCACTTCCACATCAAACATCTGAATATCATCTCCAGTAGTAGATTCAATCTTAACATATCGTGCCATGGGGTACGACAAACATACATAGTTGTCGGGAGCAGTGACCTCAAAAGTGGGAGAGAAGCTGGGGCTCATTGTTGGCTCATAGCTGGGAGTCTGAGTTGGAGCCTTTGAGGGCATTGCGGTTGAGACAAAATGAATGGATTCGAGTTGACCACAAGTATCGCCAGCCGTTTCTGAATCGACAATGGACTCATTTTCATCCAGGAGATAAACACCAGCATAACTCAATTGGCAGAGACATCCATTCATATCACTTTCATCATCACAATAATAGTTGATAATAGTGACATTTTCAATTGGAACCAATTCTCCAAGATCAACAATCCACCATGGCTCGTCGCAGTCAGTGTGAGAAAACGTTGCAAAGTCTCCATCAACTGCATTTGATGCAAGCATTGGAATACCACCGTCATTAACCAAGGTGGATGACTGCTCAGCGAACTTTCCAATTGCCAAGTTGACGCCGCGAGAGAAGGCTTGCACCTCGAAAAAGCTCAATTGACTGTCCGTCGTATTCTGCATTATCTTGACGTAACGAGCTTCAGGATAGTCTATTGAGGCCAATTGCCTTTGGCTATCATGTAAATTGTTGGACTGGTGAGCAATGCTGTGGCTGTAGCCACCGCCAAGGAATACGGAGGACAAGAGCAAGACAAGAGCCTTTGCCAAGTTACGTGGTTCTTTCATTTGCTTCGGAAGTAGTAGCGTAAGTATCAGTTCTCTTATTACTGGTTGCTTCGGGGGGAGGAGTAGATTGAGATTGTGAGAGCGACTCTTTGTTTGTCTGTCACACCCAAGACCCCCAGCACCAAGACTCATTTTTTCAAGTCCCATTTACTTACAAAGAGTTCAGTCCCACATCAAACTTTTGGATTGTGATATTGGTTGTGTTGGTTTTAACTCTTTTGCGCATTGGTTTGGTCGGTGTTTATTAAGGGTTTGGTATTGTTCTCAAACAACAACTTGTTTTTCCACTTCACTCTCAAAAAGTACCAGAAAATACAAATACTCCCCTGTCTCCAGAGTTCATGACTTTTTGCTAAATTGCATCTTTCTTTCAATGCCACAATTAGTACATTCATATCAATCCACATCCAAAAATTGTTGAATTAGCCTAACAAAAGTCAATTCAACTGCATCCTGCATATCTTCAACCATGTTCTTTTGCTCTAATTGTATCCTCCTCATTATTTGATTTCCCGTCTTCGTCTCTAAAACATTTGAAGAATCAATCTCGTCATCAGTTCCATCGACACGGCAACAGCATAATCTCCACTCCAAAAACTCAGCACTGCAATTTTTCTCCATCCTAGACGAGAGATCCATCCAATTTCTAGGCGAGTAGGTTGATATAATTTCATCAGCATGTGTCAGTACGATTGTAATACTTTTGGAAGTGCAGGTTCTCCCGGATGAAGCATTCGTGTTGTTTCCTTTGAGAAATTTGAACCATGCTTGAATACGCTGTTCTACTGAATCCAATTCTGGCCATTCACCCAATATACTGTAATGTGATGCTGAAGTAATCGAATTGGCAGATGAAAAGTTATTCACAGCATTCATACTAGTAGGGGATCTTGAGGGGACACAAATAGCCAATACAAACGCATGGCATTTGTCTAGCAGTGAAATTATCGAGTTCCTGTCGTCGTGCTGTTGTGTACTATTAACAATGCCATCAGCATCAAGCTCATTATCTGTGGGCAAAGTCAAGTTAACATCCCAAAGTTGCACTCTAACGCAAACCTCTTGATCATTGTGATATAATGTGACGTCCTTTTTACTGTATTCGTATGATTCGCCTGACGAATCTAAAGTATTCATCCCTGTACGTAAAGTCGAGGGAAGGCTGAGCAAATTAGTACCCAATGATGTGTCATGTAGACTGCTTGCCGCGGAATATCCGTCATTGTTGCTGTTTGCAGCTTTGTTGTTTTCGGGTGAGCCGTTATTAGAGCGCGTGGTTGCGTACTCTCGATGAACAAACTTTTGAATCAAGCTGCTCTTGCCGGATTTGACATCGCCGAGGACGGCTATTTTACATAATTTGCTCGGCTTGATTGGCATAGATTGGGGCGGTGATGGGAGAGGGGCACCATGCGGATATTGAGAGGATGGAAGGACTCGTATTCTTGGCGATGCCATGGAGGAGATCGACTGAAGTAATAATAAAATGAAGTGGGGAAAAACGGTCGCCGTATTCTTCCTGTTGGCTTGTTGGGGTCGGACTATATCATTAATTATCATACTGTACCATGTAGAAATAAAGAAAAGGGTCATGTTAGTTACTGCCTTATGTTTGCCTTGGGGGAGTCGGGAGTCGGGAGAAACTAAGATATGAATTCATACTCCATCTTATCATTTCGCTTGGATGAATTAGGAGCAATGACATCCAATTTCAGTTTTATTATTTAAAGTACATCTGTACAAGATATTATGACGAGAACATAACATTAAGCCTCGTCGTAGTCTTCACGTGATTCATTGTGGCAAGCACTTTGCTCATTGCCACGTGCTACATCTCTATGATCTTCATTCATCTGCAACCCTTGAAATGAAGTGGCAAGTGACTCGGCTTGATTAGTTACATCTCCAAAGAATTGCATCTTGACAACAGCTGCAATCGCTGCACCATCTCCAACAGAAGGCATTGACGAAAACATACTATCAGTTCTTCTCCTTGCACCTCTACGACGACGAGGCTCAACTTTCTTGCAATCTTGGGTAGGAGACTTGACTTCTTCAATATCAATCTTAATTGTGTACGCCTGACCCTTTTCCAATGCCACATCACGTGCCCATTGCGAATACATTCGTGAATGATTGGCCAATCGCCATCCTTGAGGATCGGGACGTTTTGATCGAACAAATGACATTACTTGAGCCTGCACCTCTTTCTTCTTGCGGATCATTTCTTGCTGCAATTCGGGATAGACCATGTGCTCAATGCCACGAATAGACGCTTTGATATTTGCATCGGGATCATTCAAAGCCAAAGAAAGTAGATAGTCGATACACACGATCTTTTGGCGGCGAGACATGTCCAAGTCATCCTGAGTATCCAAAGTTTTCTCTTCGTTCCTAAAGAGAGCAGCATCTTCAAATCTTGCAGACTTCATAGTGGCTATTTCAGCTGTCGAGTAGAAGTAATCTCCGGCACATGTCCAATCGTAATGAATGAGATGCACCTCATCCTTCTCCGGAGAAAAGCGCACAGACTTCTTGCTCAAATCACGGCTACGTTCAATAGGGAACCAAGAAGCATTAACAGTATGTTTGGGGACATCATCTCGACCGAAACTTTCACTCTTTTCAAGAGAGATTTCCAACTCATTCGCAAGAGATATCGATTTTGGAAGCGTGAGAGACTTGGATAGTAGTTTCTTCTTCACAGGAGAGTCTCTTGTTTTGCGGAGTGGCAATGGGGTGCGGAAGATGGGTAGGCGTGCAGCTTTTGTCTCTTCACTGTTGAGATCTGGAATGTGAGATGGCGTAGGAGAATCTTCCCCACCAAGATCATCAAAAGAGATTGTTGGTGCAATCTGAGGAGGGAGAGACTGAGACGGAGTCGTCATGGAATGGCGTCTGTTCATCCTCGTCTTTCTACGCTGTGGAGTCCCTAGCTTGAAGGAGACTGCGATCCTGCTCTTGTCGGATGTTGTGGCAGATTCATACGAAGCTTCAGAATCGATGGTCGCCGCGGTCATGTCAAGTGAATCGAATGATCCACAGGACGTACGAGTGAGTGAGAGTGTGCTCTTGGTTTCGACGAAAACGTCTCCATTGTTGTTTGGCTGGACTAACATGATGTCTATCTGCGGCAGTGTAATAGTTTGGGGGAAGGGACGCAGGGGCGGAGGCACGGAGATGGTTTGGATGTGAATGTTGTTTGGAATAACAGCTCTTTCAACTGAGAAATATGGGATGATGCAGTGTGTCTGAGGTCTGAGGCTTGAGATGGCTGGGCTCTTGTATTTAAAGTGTGATTTAGTTGGTGATTGAGCAAGCAAGATTGAGATGTCTTTTTTCTGTTGACTGTTAGTTGACACCCGAGGTTGAGCGTGCGTATGATGTTGGCTTCAAAGTTATGATGCCCAGCAAATTTCCTCAACTTCATCTGGAAGTCACATTCCCCCCCGGAAGAAATTCACGTCATATTGCACTAAATCAATAATTTTATACTCCCAAATGCCAAATATTACTTATTGACTCAAATTAACTGACGAAAATTGGCATATTTTACTTATGCACCTTCTCCTCGACGGCAGTTGTCAAACAGATGCCCGTCTTTTGGAGCGCCCTCCCCTACAATACTTCTCTTTTCCAAAAAAGAATGCCGAGGATCCCAAAGGAACCAAGAACTTACCTTCACCCGCTCTCTCATTTTACATTTTAGTCATTTTGTGCTGAATAATTGAAGGCGGCAAAAGAAGATGTTGTGGTACAATGACGGTGCTGCTGTGACTTTGCTTCGGCAAATTTCTTTTTTGGAAGCCCTCGAGCAAGAGAAGCCAATCCTAATTTGGCGAAAAGAGGCCGTCTGTCGGTTCGCGGTTCGGATAGCTCTTTACACACACAACACTTCTAGGTAGAGTGTTTGTAGAAACTTTTCCGAGCTAAGGCTGGTAGCAAATTGTGACACCAAAAATCATTCTATCAACATAGTTTACACTTGATTAATTGTCAGGTTCATTGAGCTCTAGTGGACCCTAGTTTCG
>JALLPH010000627.1:0-16739 GCA_036939855.1 Cyclotella choctawhatcheeana
AGAATCTTTCACAGCTGACTTCTGTAACCTTTCGAGATGCTTCTGCCTGAATGATGAGAGACAAAGAGGGAAAGCGACCTTTGTGGTCGAGAAAGAAAGGTACCAGCATCATCCGACCCTTCTTATCCAGGTAATCAGCAATGTTTTTGTTAGAAGTAAGATCCTTACCCCTGGCCTCTACAACTGATCCATAACCAACCTCAAAGAGAGTACCATCCTCATCTGTTCTGGAGAGTGACCTGGTGAACTTGATTTGTACTTCTGAGCCCTTACTCACTGTAGTTGCTGAGATACAGTGCAAAATAGTTCCGACGGACTGCCATCATGGTTCGTCTGCAATTGTGAGGCGTTCACGAGGGTTGCGAAGGTGATGATGGCCTGCGAAGGGGGTGGCAGACAGACGCTGTGCTCCAGACCTGGAGGTCTCTCATTTTTGGGACCTAGACCTGACCTTGACCTGGACTCCCTATTAATATGTCAGGTCAAGGTCTGACCTGACACCAACAAATGCTAGACCTGGCTGAACTGGACCTGGCTATTTTTGAACCATGGCAGACCTGACCTGACCTAGACCTGGCTGAAAAGCTAGACCTGAGGTCTCAGGTCTCAGACCTAGGTCAGGTTTTTTCAAACTCTGTCATAGGTCTGGTAACAGAGATGATACAGAAAAATTGGACCATTGGTGGTGCTTGTCAAGGACTTGGTGTTGATCAAAAATTCATGCTATGATTTAGTGGTCTACACAAGTGTACCGTATTGAGGTGGAAAAAGTAGGAAAATTTGTCGATATACAAACCTTCAGTGCTTAGATAGTCAACTCTCAACTCTCAACTCTCAAATTCCCAATCTCATGCGCTGAATGCCAGTATACATTTCTCCCAATAACTCCGCCTTGTTGCTGAACGCTGCCATCGTCCATCAAACCACAACAACCAATCACAACACCCAAAAAGCACGACGCTCACCTCATGCCAAATACCATAAGCGAAGGTCGAACAAGACAGAAAAGGGGCGAGATGAGCAACTTTTAGGTTTTACCTCTTTACATGAATCTACGGTTTATAAATTTTAGGAACACTTTTGCGCAGTCACAAAATTTTGGACTTCGCACAACTTCCCACTCTACGGTTTATGAATTTTAGGATGGTTCTTCCATTGCATTATTTTTATGTCCGAGAGCGGGCGGGTAGAAGATATTATGTACCAGAAACGAGCGAAAAAGATCTTGGTTGGGCTGGGCTTGATTGGTGATTGGGCCTGGGATCCCCTCCACAACAACTTTTGGTTTGTCACAAAAAAACTAAAGGTGACAAAGTGTGCGGATCAAGGAAAATACAAATTGTACCTTTCACTTTCTTGAAATTGACACTACTTTCACAAAACTAACATTTTGCACACGACTTACCTTGACTTTTACCGCTCTATTTCTTAGGAAAAGTGTACGGTGACGCACATAAAATAGTCACTATGGCAGACCCCCAAAAAAGAATAATTCCGAGAACTGGTTTTATTTTTTAGTAACACTGGTTACCGAAACCGACCGTCCAAATGTGCTGCCGCGGCGGTGTGAATGCGACGGCTACTGTTTACTGATGGACATGGGGCGGCTAGATTCCGTGAAGAAATCGACCGTAGATGGCCAAGGTTGAAGTGCCAGGTGGGTCGGCCGTCGGAGGGAGGAGCAATCATGGTTGCCGCACAATACCTCAAAAGCTAGAGGGCTTCTAACAAAATTTGGAGAGGAAGCCGATCAAGTCCCCAGGAGGATACGGGCCTTTGGGCACAAAAAAGAGGGCGGAACAGTTCCGGCTTCCGCCTTTGTTCTGCCTGTTCTGCTATGTTTGGTTTTGTTCCGCCGTGTTCCGCCTTTGTGCGGCCCAATCAGAAAGAACGAATCGCTATGAGAAAGTAGGAAGAGAGTGTGTGCGCTCATTTTCAGAACGTAGCATTCGTGTATGAATGAATTTGAGAAAGATGCCTTTTTTGTTTTACCGGAATGCTCGCCAGGATACCCTTTTTGTTCCGCCTTGATCCAAAATGTGTTCCGCCTTTGTTCTGCCTTGTTCCGCCCTGTTTGGTCCTGTTCTGCCTGTTCCGCCTTGTTGCGCACTTGTTTGGCATGATCTGCCCGTTCCGCTGGGGCCCGCATCCTCCAGGACAGACCTCACGATCAGGCGAACGATTCGTTATGGTCACGACTCATCACTCGCCTGGAAATTTTGATCAATTTTCCAGATATGTACGTAGATAGCGCAAGTGAGAATCGTAGTAATTTATTAAGGTAAAACTACTGATGTATGTGCTTAGAGTGAGGTGCGACTCGCGAAGGTTGAGGCTTACTCTAATTTGAAACCTGAAAGAAAACCCTAGTCGTGGACCACCTGATCTGAAAGTAGTCTCCCAGGTGCGAGGATCCAAATCAGTTAAGTTCAATATGGTAGGCTATTTTGGCGGTAATTTATTATATTTTATTAGTAGCGAGATTTTGTGCCTTCTAAAAAAGATGCGATGCTCCACACCACTCTTTGTTTTCTTAAAAAATCGTGCTCTGGACCAATCTGGACTCTGAATCTTTCTGGAATTCTGGAATCTATTTATGTCCGAGAGCGGGCAGGTAGTACCAGAAATGAGCGAAAAATGCAAAGATCTTGGTTGGGCTGGACTTGATTGGTGATTGGGCCTTGGGCCCCCACAACAACTTTTGTGGTTTGTCACAAAAGGTATGAGACAAGCGTGGCGTGGGGCGTGGGTCACGCAACATCACGAGCAGATCGCAGATCAAACGAGTGAGAAAGGGAATCATAGTAGATGATACAGAGTTCAGAGTTCAATGAATCTGTTCTTGCTTGCGGTGACACACACTTTCATCCACCCACCATCCTACTATCCCATCCGACAAACCTGCACTCGCACTGATGTATAGATGCACTTGAAATAATTGATCGATTTGCGTTGCTTACCAAAATGCCGCGAATCACAGATGTGTGCAGTTATATCCACCGTAATGAGCCTCCAATCAGATCGTTGTATCTTTCGTATAGATTGACTGTAAGTCCCCAATTTTGCGGGGTAGAGTTATGCTATGATCATACTGCTCTGCATGAGAGCAATTATGATATCATTGAATTCAGCAAAGAAAATATCTGGAGTCAAATTGGTCAAGCTATTGGTAGAAATCCAACTCTCTCTTCCTTCTCCACGTTTGGAGGATTTAGAGCTCACATCAATCACACGACAGCTCAAACTCTGGCGGCAATATATGATGGTCTAAAGGAGAACAGGTCGATACAAGAACTTACACTTGCCCTACTACCTAACGAAGCTCCGATCTTCGACTTACATTACTTTGTACGGAACAACCATAGCCTTAAGTCGATCACGTTGTCGTCTCCATTTGAGAATCAAGTGCAACAAGAACAAACTGACATGATAACAGAAGCAGTAGACAGCTGTTCGCTAAACTCTCTTGATATATCTGAGTGTTGCTTTGGTAACGATGGATCGCAGGAACAAATCTTATATGTGTGCCAGAGAGTCAGGAAGCTCAAAGTTACATGTAAAACTGATGACGCGTGCAATGCAGTAGCTGCCTTGCTTCAAGATCCCAGAGCAGTGCTGAACAAGTTGGAACTTGTGGGTGATCTGCCGAATGACTCTAATGGAATGACCACTATTTTGTCATGCTTGTCTCAAAATAACAAGTTGCAAGGGCTGGATTTACTAAGTGTTGGCACCGATAATGAGCCCGTCTTGAATATAATTGGCACTCAACTCTGTGACACTTCTAGTATCGAAAGCATCCAAAACTCAAACCACTTTCTCAAACGCATCAGACTTTCAAAGAATACACGTCTTCCTGAATTCATTCAAGACTGTCTGGAACTTAACAAGAACGAGAATAAGCATCGAGTGATCCGTCAGAAGATTGCAAAACATTTCTTCATAGGGGAGTTTAACATGTCACCACTGGCAAATATGCACATTTCACTTTTTCCTCGAGTAATGAGCATGATTAATGAGTCTCATCGCCAAAGTGCTGTATTCAGAATGCTCAAATCAATTCCAGACTTGTGCAAGGGATTTGACAAGGATGTTGGTCAAGAATATGAGCACAAGCAATCCAACTGCACCCCATTAAAGCGCAAGAAGAAAGACTAAAGAGTTTTGGTTCAGCGAGTTTCCTCACAGAGGTAGCACAAAATGCTAGTTAAATTCTCAAAGCTTGGTTTGTAAAAGTAGACTCGGGAATAGAAAGCAGTTAAGCAGTGTACTAGTGTAAAAGTGTAACGTCATCCAGTTGCTGTGAGTCTTCTGCTACTTCTATTACTGTGGTGTTTCGACCTCTCTAGGCTCAGTAGCTTACGGTAACACTGTGTGGGGCCAGTGCTGTGTCATTTTCATTTTAGTTTTAAACGTTGAAGGTGCTGGAGGAGTTCAGTCACAAGTTCAAGTGAAAGAAGGAGTCAAAGTTCACTTCGAACTGCAGCAACTGAAACTCCTGCTCTCTCAGAGAGAGGCACCAAAAGAATTGCTGTGTTCTTGAGTGGCTGACTCTCTTGAAAGCAACCTTGCACATGAAACAAAAGGTTTTTGACAGAACACACAACAGTCTCTGAAGCAGTGTGGCTGACTCTCTTGGATGCACATGAAACACTGAATACATGCACATGAAACACTGAAATAGTAACCGCGTCACAGACTGAAGTTTCCGAAACACAAAATAATGCGAACGAGAGCCTTCACAGTTAACGAAACACCCACAATGCTACGAGCTTCAAGGATGCGCACATCAAGCTCAAACCAACTTGAGTACGAAAAGATGAAGAAGACAGTTGCCGATAAATCTTTTGAGTCGAAGAGTTGTTTCGTCTCTTCTTCGGAAGCGTCCTCCTGCGATATGAACATTAGCAGCAGCCCAGCGGTTTCATCTGCTTTCGATTCTTTCTTACTTCAGAGTGCAATTGATTGCGGTGTGACGGCACACGGGTGTGATGCAATGACACCATCACCATTCGCACTCAACACCTCATCGATTGCCATCGAAGACAGTTTCGGAAGTGATGAGCCTCCTCGGACTGATCACGTGAAGGAACTTCTCGCCAGACTCAATGCCGAGTTTGCTGATGATAGCTATGAATCTAAGGCGGCCAATTCTCGACCGTTTCAGCTTTCGCAGGCCATCACGTCTCCAACCAATCGAGTGTGCCTTGATGATATTGTTCGGACGAAACCGAATGTGAAGCCATATAAAGGAGACGACACTCCCAAGATTACCAATCACCAATCAACTAAAGGTCCAAATTTTTCGGTTGTTGTATCACCAGTATCAAAACAGGAACAAACGGAGCATAGTTTAAGCGTAGGAGGCGAATGGTCTTTTGATGAAAAGCAAAAGATTTCAGACTTTGATCTCGATTTCAAAGACTCTAGTCAGTGGGTTACTTTTGAGCCATTCGAGGAATTCAATCATCCCACGCAGCAAGATGCTTCTGCTCACAATGAGGTGTCTCTCGAGCTCAAAGATATTAATGCACGGCTTGCGTCTATCGAACTACTCTTGCGCAATGTCATTCACATTGACGATGGCACCAACTTTTCACGAACTTCTCTCTTAGACGACCGCACGTGCACTCCTGTAAAGGAAGTTAATCAATCTAGAAGCGTGTTCGGTAGATTCTTACAGAAAAAGAGTAATTTGTGCGAGGTCTAAAAGATCTCGTACACAACTCCACTTATGAAAGCAATGATTGGATCTTCGCTTGGGAGTGTGTGCTGTATTTGACAACTGAAAGAGAGACTAGTCCATAGGACCATTTATCCGACTCTGTGGAAATTGTGTAACGGCAGATCTATTGTATGATACAAGTTACTTAAACCACTAATATTGGTAATGGCAGCGTCTCGTCTTATTTTCACTACTTCGATTAAATATACCTACACGCCTAGTTCTTTACTTCGTAGGATGGCCTCGTCGATAGCTGATTTCAGATCGCTCCATTGAAGTACTGGTTGTTTAGTCTCTCTCGCATTCGAAGAAGGGTATACATGATGCGTTTTTCTTCGAGTTCGCTGAAGGGTTGATGCGTTGCTTCTCAATACTCTCTCGGACTTGGACGACTTGGACATCTTAGGACGCTCCTTTTTGGCACTTTTCGATGCGACATGATGTGAAGTGCTCTCAGATTGAGTACTAAAGTCACTCGTTTCAACAGCGCTTCGTCTATTTTTTGTTTCTAATCTGCTTGACTTGGAAGAAACACTGAGGTGATCATATGTGTCATCACTTTGAGATCTTGCTGGCAGGGTCCTCCTAATCAGTAGAGATTTTGTAGAACCTTGAGATAGTTTGAGCAAGAGCCTACGCTCAAACATATCTTGAGCATCACTGTCGGTTTTGTCTTCTTTAGTTGGCCTTTCACTAGGAGATAGTAGTACATGGGTGATGCCAGGTCGAGAGTGACAGATGGTTCTCCGATGAAGAATTCTGGATTGTTTTTCTTTCGTCTCTTTCGCCATCTTACTTTGACTTCGATCATCATATGTACTTGCTCGGCGCTGATTTTGCTTCATGAGTCTATCCAAGTAGTCCGAGACGTCATCTCCATAGGTGGCTGCAGCTGTCCATACATTATTATCATTATCTTGCGAGGAATATTTCCGACTCATCTTCTTTTCATATTCGAGCCTACTTTGGTATAATTTAACTGCAGTTGATGCCTCTTCAAGACTGTATGAAAGCGGGGCCGAGTCAGTAGGTTCAAAATCAGGTAGGTGCGCAATACTAGATGATAAATCTTCGCCGTCATATTGTGCAGTTAGATCGTGCCCATCTAAAGTAAGCGACTGCCTTCGATGACGTAACTCGCCCAATTGCTTTTCTTTGGAATCTTCATCCGACTCTGTTCTTTGAGAGAGCCTCTTTTCGTACAATTGAGCTGCAGTTGATGCCTCGTCTACTGTGTATGAAAGGGGGGCCGCGTCAGCGTGTTCATAATCAGGTAGACATGCAATGCTTGATGAAAAGTCACGGCTATCCGTGTCTTGATCAATCGGCAGAATCAGTGCAGCATTGCGTGATTGCTTCTCTTGCTTGTGGGCTATGCGTTCATCTAACGAAAGTGAATGCTTCCGATGGAACATTTCCTCTAATTCCTTATCTAGAGGGTCTTCTTCTGATCCTGATTCACTAATCTGCAAACTCCTTCCAGATGACCTCATCGATGACGAAAGTGACTTTCGACTCCTCTTCTTCTTAAGATGATTCCTAACAGCTTTGATCTCCTCGTCCTGTGTCAAATCGATGGGAGGCATGGATCTAGAAAGGGCGCCACCTTGCTTTCTTGGCGAAGATTTGGTGATCAGTCTCCCTAATGGTACTGGATACATGGTTATGAAGGCGTTGCTGATTGAATATAATTTAATGAGGTTGTAGACAGAGCATTTGTGTTAATTGAGACTAAACTAATGACTGTTGTATCAATAAGGCGGGGATGTTGAATCATGATTCAATAGTATAAGGAAGGGTGGAAGTGGGAAGTCAAAAGCTGTGAGATCTGTGAAAGAAAGTGTCTTGAGCAGGATTTCTTGAATTTAGTGGGCAATATCTAATTGAAATGAGACAAATGAAAATCCAAAGAGAGACAGGAGAGAGATTGGGTTGAACGAAATCGCCCACTAAAACACATCAGATAATCATGAAAAGTTGCCACAGCCTTACATTTCTCCTCTCTTACTTGCTCTTACCTACGGCTCTCATGTTCAACCCCTTCACAGTTATTACTTAGGATTTGAGACTCAAGCTCTACCTCGTGGTTTCACTTCAAGCTCTCATCTTCTCTTCAATATCAGTTCATTATTACTTTATGAAGTTATTGATTTTTATTGCTGAAGAAATACACCTCAAACGGTAATGACATGGCTCACTCTAATGGGCTGACTCATATCATTCACAACTTTGATAGCCAAATAAGCATGTCCAGTGGGTGTTTCTGACTCTCTCCCACTCGCAGGAAATCTGGGTAGCAATCGAACACACTTTGGATTTGGCCATATTTCAAATGTGTCGGGATTGAGTTTGACAGTATTGTATAGGATTTCAATGTCCGGATTGCTTTTGAACATGCTATTTCCAACATCTTTACCGCAACATCCGCAAATGACAACCAAGCCCTGCATAGAAGAAGGGAAATTGAGATATTTGATAAAGTCCATTACAGATTTGAGAGTATAATTGTTTCAAACTTACCACTTCCATTTTAGGCAAGCGAAAGACAACCATACCTTCCTCAGCCTTCTGTGCCGAAATACCACCACAAGCATCTAAATGTTTACATATCTCTTTATCTTCACGATTTCTATAGTAAGAAATATCCTCTTTCGCTACTAATTTCCAAAAATCATTCTCTTCATGCCACAGGGACCAATTTTGTACTTCACCAAGGTGTGGATTTAAATCATCTTGTGGGTCTTCTATTCTTGCGCCCCAGTTACCATATGTTGGTAGCTATTATGTTTGGGATGATATGAGAAAAAGAAGTACATTGAGTTTTGCTTCTAAATTTGATACAATACTGACTCGACTCTGGCGGTAATGCAAACCAATATCAAACACATCAGCCATACTGACCTCAAAATTCAAGCATCCGGGAGGTTCGTCCACTGTACAATATTCAGCATCGCAAGCAATCGGATCGGGAAGGTCTCGTTTCAACATCATAGGTCTCTCTGACGCGGTCCACTTATCGCGTGGATCATTCCCATCGTTCATATCCTGTTCGATCAAATCCAATGCTTTGAGAATCGCTTTGGTGTATACGTACGAAAAGGCATCGGCAGTTAGTTGAAATCCCATTGGCCCCGGATGCTATTATTGGTTGTTTTTGGCATAATGTGAAATTGTGTTCAGTATATGAAGATAAGCGTACATGTACATGTTTAAAACTACATTCAACTCACCCAATTCCTCATAACCACCTCCAAACTACCTCTCCTAATCTCATCTGTTTCTAACTCTCCATACCGTGTCCTCTCATGATATCCATCACCATGCTGTCCCCAAGCAAATCTATCCAACGGCGGGTCACCATTCCGCTCCGATGCGTAATCATGTCCTCCGTTATCGAACCCAGTCCGTTGAAACCAAACATTGTAGCCATATTTTGCATACAATTCCGACAATTTATCGTCACTATTACCTTGCCCATTGCCACGTACTCCAGTGTTGTAGATGTGTGCCGGGGGTTGTTTGGGTAGCATTTGCGTCCATCGTATCAGTTGTTCGTGTTGGGGTGCTGCACCGCCGTGTTCGAAGTAGGTCCATTCGTAGTGGATAATGTCACAATCCGGTGAGACATTCTTACGAGATTTAGGAAGTGTAAAATAAGAAGATGAAGAAGAGATTTGAGAAACATGATTATGAAGACAATCTGTAACAATTAGAAAGGTTGCAGTTACCTGTTTGACACAAAACACTTGATTCTCATGACTAAAAGACATACAGCATCATTGGTTAGTGTCTCCAAATAAGCACATTTCCTCCAGACAAAAGTGAATAATGTCAACACTGAAATAATACTAACCTATCACCGCATCCACCACCCTCGCCGGCATTTTGAAACACAAACTCCATCCCCGCCTTCTCCCAAATCCCACCAAAGTTCCTCATCATTTGATTCTGATACGCATCGTAATGACAATTATCATGTCCGGCCATGACACTGCTCCCTATCCCCCCAATTAAGAATTTAGATTGATCATCGGTTACCAAGGCACGTGCCATTGTATCCACTAGTTTCGATGTACGATGTTCGTTGGAATTGGAGGGCGCGTTGTAGTTATCGTGATTGAAATCCCATGGATCGTTCCATGAGTTTAGTAACATGTTGGAAGTTTGTTCCGGTGATGTGTAGTACGATTCGAGCATGGTTAGGAATTTCTGTGCTTCGGATCGGGTGGCTTGGAGTTGATCCATGGTGAATTTCATCGGTGCTTGTTTATCGTTATCGATTTGGGAGGGAAGTGCGGGGTCTGTTGGAGGGGATGTGGCGTCGTGAAATGCTCGGAAGGGATTGTCGTCTGCATCGTTATGATTGTTATTCATGAGGTCTACCGAGGCACCCTTCCCCTCGTGCACGCCGTAGAAGTACACGGCCAGCAGGCCCGATAGAAAGACGACTATTTGAAGATAGGGCATTTTGGGCGTGGAGGAGTAGAGACGATTCAAGGCGGAGCCGGCGCCGAGCTGACGGGCGGGGCCGGAGCTGGTGGGGAGTTCGAAGCCCACCTCGTCGTCGTCGGAATCGTCGCCGTATTCTTGGGACACTTGACGGTAGGACATGGTGGCGGAGGTTTTAGGATTTAGGATTGTGGTTGTGTGCTGTGTGCGTTGTGTGTGTGCTGTGTGTGTGCTGTGTGCGTTGTGTTGTGTGTATGTGTATCTTGCGAGATCTTGCGCTATCTTGCGTCTATTTTTGTGGAGGTAAAAGTGTCCGTCGCGGCGTGGGGTCGGCCGCGGACAACCGCGAGGGCTGAGCTACCATCACATGGCATTATCGATTGAGTGTAGCCCATCGGCCTTGTCATTATTGCCATTCACCACCTGCCAATTATCTAATAACATTGATTTAGCGCTATGGATCTCCTCAAGAAGATGCAGGGATCTTACCCAGCCAACCGTCGTCCACAACAACAACATCAGCAGGGCACAGATACTGATGGAAATGCTGTGGCTCCGGCTGCAGCCACTGCTCATGCAACAATGGCAACGTGGCTCCGGCTGCAGCCACTGCTCATGCAACAATGGCAACTGTTGCCACATGTGCGGCGACATCGTCAGCCCAGCCCGTCGTGGCAACTGCCTTCATTCCATCTTCGCTGTCACCAGTAGTGCCAGTAGCAACAGCAGCAGCCCCTCAAGCATTCGTCCCGGGACAACAAACTACGACGACAGCCTTCGCCACTGCTTCATTGTAGATTCTCTTCCTCCAACCGAGTCACCCCATAATAGTTACGGATGAAATAGTTCTGGAAATGCTGCGACAACTCTATTCCTCCTGGATTGTATCAGCCTGCCGCTTCTTCAAGTAGCGCTGCCGCTGCTTCACAACATGCTCCACAACATCATGTTGTACCTCAATCGACATCTTCTAATGCATATTACCAACCAACAACTTATTCATCTTCATCATCGTCGTGTTCATCTTCATCTTCTTTGAAAAGGAAGAAGATGAAGAAAAAGGAGAAGAAGAAAAGAAAGGAGGAGAAGAAGAATTAAAGAAGAAACACAAAAAAAACATCTTCTTCCTCTTCCTCTTAGTCGTCTTATTATTAAGGAGATGGGAAGGGAACTTGAATTTAGCGAGTTAATTTGCTGCTTCTATTAGTTGTTGGTGTTAGTGGCAGGCAATGACATTAAAATAGCGAGGATGGCAAGCAAGGAGCTAATTGAGAGTGAGAGCATTACCGACAATGACGAAGATTAGTGTCGGCAATGAGATTGATTAATGTAAGCTAGAGTAATAATCTGTGGGCATTATTCAGCAATCAATAAGCCAACCAGCATTAAAAGGTTATGGTATTAAACAGAAAAGTATTATCACCAAATCTCCATTTTCAGGGGGGGAGGTCGTCTGTAGTCTTCCAGCTCGCTACTGGCGCCAAATGAATCTTATCAAAGGTAAATGTGTGAACTGAATTAGAAAATACCTGTAACGTTAGAAATTGGCGTTGAATGTTGATTTTTTTCTTTGACGCCGAAGCCAGACACGAACAAAATAAGCTCTTGCCACCTCTCTAACTCAGCTGAGGCAGTCTTTCAAAGAAGATTTTCACCACCGTCGTAGAGGCTCACATCTCATAACAATGGGTTTCATGAAGAAGATGCAGGGCTCCTATCCCGCAACACAAAACCGAATCAGCCAGCAACAACACGGTCGTCCGCAGCAGCAACAGGGCGTGGATCCGCCTCCTCTCCCGAATCGAGTGTACCAAGCCAATGGTATGGCAGTGGCTCCCGCTACGGCTACGCATGCAGCGACGGCAACCGCCTATCCATCATCATCGCAACCCGTCACAGCGGCGCATGTCACTCCTGCATACACATCAGCCCAGCCCGTCGTGGCAACTGCCTTTGTTCCAACATCGTCATCTCCAGCAGCAGCAGTAACCGCTCATGCCTTTGTACCAGGACAACAAAGTACGACGACAGCATTCGCGACAGCACCGACAGTTGATTCTCTGCCTCCTCCCGTGGCACCGTCTTACAATCCGGCATCATCAGCAACAACAGCATCATCATCCACTAGCAGTTACGGTGAAAGTAAATTCTGGGAATGCTCCAAATGCACGTTTCCCAATTTACGATCCGAACCGAAATGCAAGGGATGCGGAAATTCTATTCCTTCTGGATTGTACCAGCCTGCTGCTGCTCCTTCAAGTAGTGCTGCTTCACAACATAATGCACAACATGTTGTACCTCAGTCGCCAACCCCTAGTGTGTATCACCAGCCAACAACAACTTCGCATGCAACAACTACCCCTGCAACTTTGAATCAACAAATGAATCACATGACTATATCCAACAACAAAAGCAACAATACTGCGAATACAATGAGAGTACCCGTTCCACATGGAATGGCACCGGGGCAAAAGATTAAAGTACGATCTCCCGATGGACAAGAAGTCATTAAAGTTATACCACCCAGGAATGAATGGATGAGAGATGAACACAATGGGAGTATCTTCTTTCGCATGACATACGGAACAAGTAATAATAATGCAGTAGTTGCAGGATCTGCCGTTACCAATACAACAACACATGGTCCACCACCACCCTATTCCACGACATGGAGAGAATTTCACCCTCGAGCTTCCTCAGCGTACAGCCCACCACCCATTGGTATGCGCTCTGTACCCCATTCCATCAATCCCATCACACCCAATGGACGGCATAAATCACTACTCATTGGGATCAACTACACTGGAACACGCGCCGCATTGAAGGGATGTCACAATGACGCTAAGAACATGCAGAATCTCTTACTATCCAATGGATTCCCCAATGATGGATCGCACATGTTATTGTTAACTGATGAACGTTCTCGCGGTAAAGAGTATCAACCCACCGCCTCCACTATACTCAAAGCGTTTCAATGGTTCCTAAAAGATGTTCAAAAGGGCGATGTATTATTCTTCCATTTCAGCGGTCATGGCGGTCAGGTACCGGATAAAACCGGTATGGAAAGCGATGGGTATAATGAAACCTTGGTACCGTTAGATTACGATCGTGCCGGCCAAATATCGGACGATGTTTTATGGGGTTCGTTGGTTTATCCAATGCCGGAGGGGGTGCGACTCACTGCCTTGATGGATATGTGTCACTCGGGAACTGGATTGGATCTACCCTACGATTATAATGTTGATACGCGACGTTGGAGCACGGATGTCAACCCGGCCCATTCGAAGGGAGATGTAGTATTGTTTTCGGGATGCGAGGACGCTCAGACTTCGGCTGATGTGCAGAGCGGCTATCAGGCGGGAGGCGCAATGACCATGGCATTTACCAAGGCGTATCTTCAGTGCCCTATGGCAACGTATCATGAGTTTTTGAGGGTGGTGAAGCAGGAGCTCCGAAGGAAGGGGATGAGGCAACGACCGCAATTGACGAGTTCACAAAGGTTTGATGCGGACAGCCGGATATTTTCGTTTGGTCACATGGGAGGTGGTGGTATCCCTACTATGATTGAATCGAATCATAATCCGTCGATTGGACGTCAGAAGAACAGGCATGTGAGACCTGCAAGGCAGGGCTTCAATAGGGGAGGTGGGAATGATTTATTTGCCATGGCTGCGACAGGCGCTGGGGCTCTGTTGTTCGCAAATGCACTTGGTAACCTGTTCGATGCCTAGACCAAGGTTCAATAAAGATCACTTATTGAAAAATGTAATGCCCGATTGAAATTGTGAAGTGATATGCTGTAAGATAGCCTTTTGTGATGGTATCAGCTCTGCTTAATAAATTAATAAAATATTGTGTGAATGTATTCAAGTATCGTCATTGTAAGCCAACACTTCAACTGTGCCCTTAATACGATAGGGTTCTGCACCATTCTCGGTCTTACGCCTCTTCCCTGCAGTTTCCTCTTCGACTTCATTATCTTCATCGCAGTCACGATCATCCTTCCAATCCAATATCACTCTCTTTCTACCATTCCTACCAACACCCACCTTCACTTGACGTGGCATCAATGTAGCATTCTTTACAATTATACGCCATTGACCTCCTATTCGATTGAAATGTTGTATTTCTCCTTTTAGTAGAGCTGCTGGTGCTGTGATTACTTTATTGATTCCTGCTGTCGTAGTTTGTTGTAGGGTTTGATACGCCGAGCCCCCCTTCTTTCTGTTATCATAGGATGTACTGGCTACTGATTGAATATAGTTTTGAAGTATGGATTTGGCTATAATTTCATCCATTGCATTTCGTTTGCATTGCCCTGCCTCGTCTGGCGTGCGCTTGTCGTCTGCCGTTGTAACTTCAGCACCGCCATAATCATGTGATCTGTCACATTGATACTCCTGGGAGCACAGCTCTTCCAATGCAACTTCGAGGCACTTTGCGATTGGCCCAATGGCTGCAATTTTTGATGAGATTGTAGGGTTAGGAGGAGAAGGCGGCCGTGGAGGGTGCCATGAATATTTGCTAGACATAATGATATATTGTGTGATAGGAGAGATGTGTGATCGATGATCGATGCGATCGACAATCAGGCGAGATGGGCGTGGAGGAGAGATAGTTAAAGATAAAGGTATCATATTATAAAATATATTTGTTTACCTTTATAGTCCTTAGAACAAACCTTGAAATCTTATTGATGCAGCGTAGAACTAAAATGCGATTTGTGCTCAACTGTGCTCAATAGCATGATCAATCTCCCATTGCATCTTTGTCATTTCAATCGTGCCATAGTGGAGCTCGTTTTTAATGAGCAAACCATTACCAATACAATTGATTTTGAATGATTATGCAAATGAAAATAATGATTGCAAGAGAATTGGCACTTGAATTGTTTTTAAAATATACAATACATTGAGATTTTGGTAGGTACACATTTCGTACGACATGATCAATTGCTCACTCTAGGCTCGCTTGACTAATCACATAGGTTCAGTGGGGGTCTAAATGGTCTTCCCAACCAAATATATCGGAATCACTTTCTGAGCCATAGTAAGGTTCAGTGATTGTGTATTTGCTATCTGACCCGTGAAAAAAGTCTTGTGCATCGTCTTGCCGTAACATAGTAAACATAGTCTCGTCGCTATCAAAAGCATCTTCACCGAAGAGATCATTTTTGTTCTCTTGGATGTATTCTTCATGAGCGTCGGAATAAGCACCATGACAAAGCTCATAATCATACACGACAGCACATTCATTGCTGTAAGCTGTTAAATAGTTTTTTCCAAACAAGTGGGCGATGAAATCACCAGCTTCGTCACCAAAACGTTCATATTCTTGTTCGTCTTCATTTCGAAGCCATTTTGGCTTGCCACTGTATATTTTGAATACTTCAAATTCAAGAGGGACGTCAGTGCTGACCTTTGATGGCAATATAGCAAAGATACTTGCGGCAGGAAAAGTACACTTCTGCTCAGAACGAGCAGTCCATTCATGATCATATTTACTACCACAATTCTGCACTATATACTCTCTTGAGGAGAAACCCCATTCGCTCCATTTTTGCCTATATTTGCGACTACTATTTGATATTGTTTCAGTCTTAAAGAGCCTTCTTGCATCCTTTGACCACTTATTGTGCTTCTTTTTAACCAAATCTCCAAACTTTGGCACTTTTACACGAATGATTTGATCTTCATTCATTCCTCCAAAACCTGTGAAGCGCTTTAGTCCATAACCGCTATTGTAGCGAAACTCAATGAAGGCTATCACATCTTCCAGAGCAGCCCACATCAAATTGGGATGCGACTTCTTCTGCCTCTTGTCACGATGAGAATCCCTGGAATGTTCAGCAAGGCTGATCTTAATCATAATCTGGAAAATTGTAAAGAAAGAGTATCCCCTCTGCTCCAAAATGTTATCCATCGCTCGAAGATCCATCATCATCGGTATCGAAGTTTTGCCCATCGTCGTCTGAAGATTCTTCAATAGCAGAATAGCGGCGATTTGGAATCACATCACTGTCATAATCGACACGAGTACGAGTATCAAGGCCCGGATCATCGAGACCTCGAGAAGATGATGTATCTGCCATGACGAACGATATTATCTTCAAAAGCACCACAGTGCAAAGGTCCTCATACCCCGGGTCTTTCTTCGTCGCTGAAGGTTCGGTCATTTTGTCAATTATTGTGCTGTGGAATTGGGAGCAGATTGGGAGGGGAGAGTAGAGGAAAGCCTATATGTAAAAATGGCGGGGGCCTGGGAATTGATTGTGCATGGAGGCGAGATTGACAGGTATCAATTATAAAAAATATCAGTTTATACCTTTTAGACTTCTTTTGGTTTGGTCGGACGGCGAGTTGAGCTGGCTAATAGTAGCTAGCCCTGTGGACTTTGTGGGCATGTCGGCGTGCCGACATTTTCTAGGTTTCCCAGATCTCGCCGTTGACGTCACATATCTCGTAAATACTTAACTTTACGACTTTCATGACGTCATATGATAGCCTTCATGTACGTCTTTTAGCGCCCACATCGCCTACATGTGGGCAGTTGCCGACATTTGTCG
>JALLPH010000628.1:0-16711 GCA_036939855.1 Cyclotella choctawhatcheeana
TTCACATGGTTAACAAACTGCCGATGAGCGGTCGATCACCATGGTTTCAAGGTGAAAAAAGAGGGCGCTACTGAAATCCTGGTACAAAATCTACGTACGGGGAAAAAGGTTCATGTTGAAACTTTTTTTGAGCGGTAGCAAGAGGAGAAGGCGACAAAAAAGGAGTCTTCAATGCAACTCAAGAACGGAAAAGTTGGACAGAAGCCCCCGCTGGCGGCCCGCGCGCCTGTGACCCCACAAAAGACCCCAAGCTATCCCACAACGGCCACAACCTCCCATAACGCTACAGACCTCGATCGACTGAACGTCTCTTGTCGTGTTCCCAATAAACTTTTTAGTCAAAACCTAATAACTCAGATTAGTGGAAACAGCAAACGCAATACTTAACTGACCCCAAATTAATATGACATCCATTGAACGAGGAATCTCAAATAAATCGGTAACGATGTGTGACGATCACGTTGCAGAAATGACAGAAAAAGCTAATGTTCGCAACTCCTCCATACAGTCAATTGCGCTGTCCTCGGTGGGAAAGATGTATGACATCGATGGCGACGGTAAGCTCGATGAGGCAGAGCAGGCCATGAGAGATCTCGATAAGACCGGAAGAGGGTATTTGACGAATGACAAGGTATATGAATTAATGATAGAGTAAGTACATTTATTTCTTGAGTGATTGGTTGAAATATCATAATGTTAAGCTGTATATGAAAATCCCTTGCAGGCATAATAGGACACAGAAGTCTCTGTTCAAATTCAAGAAGATTGTTGCCGGGCTTGTCATCTTTGTTGTCCTGCTCACAATCTGTAATTTGGGAACGTCAATTGCCGCAGCATACCTCGCAAAAGACACAACGATCAATGACAATAACGAGTTAATTAATGTGGATACAAATGAACCGATCAGTACGCAAACTATGGCAGAAGATTTTAACTATGAACGCGCTTATAATGAAACTGAGAGTCGACGCCGCCTCTGTGATTTAACTGATGAGGGAGTTTACGTCTGTGAGACGACATCGTACCTAGAGATTTCACTTGGGGAAGGAGATCGGATGATTAAAAAATGCAAAAGGGGAGAATCTGTGAATTTGAAAAGGACGTGGCATGATGGAAGTGAAACTCTCATTTCAATGTGTCCCACTCGGAAAGGCACGTACTCACAGAGTTTATCTCGCTTTCAAAACGGTGTAAGGATGGCTTTAAGTGACGATGGAAGTTTTTATGAGCTCTCTGGTGATGATCTTGTGCAGAAACTGGATGAAGTGTGTGATGAAACCAACGACTGTGCTCCAGGTTTAGAATGTAGAGATGATCAGATTTCCATTGATGCTTGCAAACGTCGCTGTGATTTACTACGATTTGGTCCATCGAAACTGCAACCTTGTTACGACGCTTGTCTTTACCGGAGTTGCCAAGCTTCTTTAGCTCAAGCTTTTGTTGAAACATAAACTTTTGATGAGTATACGGTGAAACTTGTTTTATTCGGTTAAAATGGGCAATAAATATGTGCTTTTGTAATCCATAGTAATTGAAATCGATTGTTTTTTATTGCATCTCTCTTAGAAAGTCCAATGCCATGTGCAATGTAACGCAATTGCGTTTTGTATACCCGTGCTTTTCACAGTATACCTGCCAGTCTTCGAGAAAATATGCAAATGTTAAATGTTCTTTCTCCAACTCGGTGAATAGTATATTATAGCATTGCTTCAAATCCAAGTAGTCGCAATCATCTGTTGTCACCTTAGTAAAAGCGAGTGATATTTCTTCTTTACGTTCAGCTGTCACCATTGGATTTATTGTTTTGTACCACTCATTACACATGTCCTCAACGTGTTGACATACTGCATCACGATCTAGGGCACAATTTGATGTTTTCAAACTTGATGGTAGTCGTCTACATGTAAATACACTCACATTTTGTTTGTAGTGATTGTCGGGGTCAAATGATCCACTTGACCATGCTGACTTTGTGGCTTCGTCATCAATTTTATCCATACCTGATGCCTCATTTCGTACTCCAGCTGATGTTATGCAGTTAGTACGCTTGTCATATCTCGACAGAATTTCCTCGGCAAACACTGCATCCTCTAAGTTTGATTGTCCAACATTTTCCACTTCTCGTCTAATCACCTCGTGCTCTACAAACCAATCTGCCCCTGGTAAATCTGTCAGCATTCTTTGTACAAATTCTAATGGGTGGAACGTGATCATGATATAAATACCTCCCCAATCTAGTCCATTCGTGTGAGCACGTGTGGGAACACGTAATGCTCGATAAACTTCGCATAAAAGTCCAGCCACAGCCTCTGATTCTGCGCATAACAAACAATCGAATGTTGATTTGTCGAGAACCAAATCAAAATAGCCTCCATCTGAGTCGTAGAACGAATTTAACGCCTCTTGGCATAATGACTCTTTTGCGAAGTCGATATATCTCCACTCCATTTTATCTGTGTCTGGCTGTAGCTGCTTCCATCGATGTTCCATGGATTCTAAAGCGTGAGTGTCAATATCGACATTTACCACCTGTCCAAAATTCATTCTATATTGCAGCGTGGATGCACATGGGTTGGTAACGATGACTCTTTCATGTAGACACGAAAGTGATTCTCCAGCAGTTGATGTTCCGCATCCGACATGTAAAGCATTTAGACTGAGCTCATCCATTAAATCAGATGTTTCTTCGTCATCATCTGTTGAAGCGGTTCCTTCTGATGCCGCCGATAAGGATGACGGGTTAAAGACAATTCTTGAAGGAAGTAGTAAATGGCGCAAGCTTGAAAAGTTTGTCAGCCATTCAAACGGTGCGTTGTCTTCGGCTTGCATCTTGTCTTCTATTTTTGTTTATGGTGGTATACAACAAGCTTCCCGCCATTATAGTCTTCCGTGCGTTCATCGCATCCTCCTCCCTCTCGCTCGCCCTGCAATAAAGGCTACAGCATAAAGCAGCGCTATCTACAACCTACACAACTTACAATACCACCCACACACAGCTAGCTTACAGCGCTGCAACTTTGATCAGCATATCATGACTCGTCACAGTGTTATAGCCCATCGATTCAGAAGCTTGGGAACAATAATTGCAGCCATCACCCTCGCTGCGCTCTGTCACAAAACTAGCATTGCCTCGGCGGCGTCGTCGACGTCCAACATTGCTGGCAGACCTGTATCCAAATTTCCTTTTGGCAACTGGCTCTCTCCGTCTCCTGCAGATCCTCCAAAAGATGCCGTGAAAGATGTTGCACAAACTACTCCATCGATTGATATTGTCAAACGGGGAGGTAGTCTAACAAAAAAGAAACGCAAAGGGGCCGTGCCCAAAGGGACTGCTACTAGCACCCCTGAAGGCAAAAAGATGGTAAAAAGGCTGAAGAAAAAGCGAGCTCTCAAAACAGCCACCAGTGTCAAGTCTAAGCTGAACAAACCAATCAATATTGATGACAGCATGAACAAAATGCCCACCATTTTTCATGAGGATGAGCAAAAATACGACAGATATGCTGCCGCATTGGCTGTTACAGAGGGGCTCAGACGTGTTCGTGATGCTGAGGTTGAACGTATACAAAAGAGTAACAAGAAAAACAAAACGAAGGAGGCAGCCAAGAGTGCCGAGGGTGAATTCCTATTGCAAAGCACCAAAGCTGTTAAGGCGTTAGGATTAACTGTAGCACAGTTCAACGATATAGGTCGTGAAGTATTGGGGGACAACGCCCTTAAAGAACGGGTTTCAGAACAAGCTTATCTTTACCGAATGGCATCAACCATCAACCTTGAACGTATTCCTCTTCTTCATGATCCAACTTCAAAAAAACTGTTGGCGTCACCTAAACACAAGCGTCATCAGGTGCAAATGTTTGCGCGGTCCATTACGGAGATTGAAGAATTACGTTCGGATCAGATGGAGGCACTACGGCAAAGTTTAAAGGTGGAACGATTCCCACCTGGATTTGATTTGACTGATCCTCTGGTGCAACCATTGCTACATCCGGAAGTTCAAGCAGTCTGCCAGAAGTTCCCTGTGAAGGCAGAAGAGATTGTGAAGAGATATGGATTGGAAAGTGATGAATTCAATAGAATGTTGGAGGAGACGAAAGGCAATCCAATATTTCGATGGAGAGTTCAGAAGTATGTAGACAAGGCAGAGGAAGAGAGACGAAATGGCAACAAGTCTTAAAACTACTTTTCCGCGAGCTCTGGGGTTGGTGTGCCATGATTCTAAAGTAGATAGAACAATGGGGGCTCTCTCTTAATCAGCAGCATTAGCTGTAATACATGATGCTGCATAATCCAGATCCCCATATTAATGCTTGCTTTGAATATTTATTATGGATGCATCGACTGCAATACTGTTGCAAAATTTCATGCTTGATCTGGTAAACTTGGGATGATTGAATAGTGACAAGAATAACTTCACGAGTTGACAAGAAATGGGCATGAATATTATATTATAAGAAGTAATAGATCAGACGCATATTCATATGCAAAAAAAAGTGTTAAATTTTGTATGGAAGTATTATGGTATCATAAGTTGGTAACAAATTCACTCTGTGAGTGTTGATGATGCTTTCGTTTGATTCCTCTTGTGCTGTCTCTTCTTGGTTGCTAGCTTTTTATGAAGTGCCTCTACCAGAAGTGAATTATCTTGCAGGAGTTTGGTAAGCTCTTGAACTCTTTCCTCGGACTTCTTCCATCGTGATCGAACTTCATCCAAATCAGATTGCAGCTTGCGCACCTTTGCTGAATGGTGCTTCTTGATTGCTTTCATAGTAGAATCAAGATCACTTGCAGTTTGTTTGAGCATATGAGATGCCATCGACGATGCTGTAGATGCTTCATCGTTGTGACAATCTTTTTGCAATGCAACAGATCTTAGAGCGCTGAGTTCATGATCTGCAGAAGACAACTTTTCAGAAAGCTCACTGCATTTACTTGTCGCTTCGTCATAAGCATGCATAAGGCTCTTGTTTTCTTCGACAAGGGATGTCACACTATCCTTCAGGGTGCTGTGTTCCGTTGTCATCTTTTGGATTTCACACTCATAGTGCATTTCCCTCTCCTTCATTTTATCGACCAGTTCCTTGTAAAGATGTTCTACGTCACAATCTTGCTGGAGCACCATGACTTGCCTCGTCAACTCATCTTCTTTCTGTTTGGCACTTTGAAGCTCCTTTTGTAAACGTGCAACAAGGTCACTGCAAGTATCTGCCTCCTTCTTCCTCTCGTTTTGCAATTTTATTAATTGACTTGCCATCCATTCTTGGTCAGCTGCCCTCTCCTTGGTTTCGTCATTCAATTGGCGCAATTTACTATGCTGCTCCGCATACTCTTCCTGCAGCTTTTCCTTAACTTGGATCACCGATGTTAACTTTGATTCTAGATGAGTCTGGACAGTTCGGCTTTCTATCAAGTGTTTTTCTGCTACGGCTAATCTGAGTTCAAGATCTTTGTTGTCTGATATGAGTCTTTCGACAGATGTCTTGAGATGCAGCGTTCCAGACAAACTACCTGTCAGACTGCTGTTGCACTCCTCGACTTGATCGTAGGTTGATAGAGTATCTGTGATTTCAGCCAATTTTTCGTCCGCTTCTCGTTTAGAGGCGTCAGACTGTAAAGCACTCGAAATGCTATCCCGCAGCGATATTTTGAGCTCTTTTATGAGGTCTTCGCGTTCCAAGCTACCTTTTTCAACAGACCGGATCGATTCTTCTAACATGAAGTTTGTGGCTGTTAGTTGTTTAACTTGGTCTTTGAGATTCTCGATATGAGCATCTTTGTCTCTAATTGCCTCGGCATACGTAGCTTCTTGATTTTCGAGTTCTGCCTTATAAAACTCTATGGACATATTCAAATCACAGCTGTTCTCAAGATTGGCCTCTTCAAGTGCAGACTTTAATTCATTTATCAAGGAAGTTGCATCCAACAGTTTATTGTTTAACTCATCGATTTCGTTCGAATGGCTTTGAATCAGCTCGCCAGTAACTCGGGTGAATTCAGCTGTGTGTTCGCGCTCTGTTGATGTATACACATCGTTGAGTTTATCAATAGTGGAAGTCAATCTCTTGATTTGATTCGAGGATGAACTCTCTTTTCCAGAAGTGATGTTGATTTTTCTAATGAGGTTGTCGCGCTCTTCAAACAATTTTCCATTCTCATCTCTTAAATGCTTAATTTCTGTTTCCATTGATTCTAATTGTTTCTGCGCAGCAGAGAGGTCTTCTGATAGCCGATCGACGCAAGTAGAAAGCTCGTCTTTTGCGGTTTGAAGCTCCTCATTTTGTGTGTTCATTTGTTTCTCGGTGACTTCCTTTTCGCGTAACTGAGCTCGAAGATCGTCTTCGATCTTCATGTAGTGTTCTGCCAGCTTGTCAGCAGCTTTTTGGGAAGCCTGTGACAACTGTTCGTTCAGGCGATGAATAGTTTCTGTCTTCTCAAGTAGTTGCCCATTTAGGAGCCTTACATCATCAATCGAAGTGGCTAACTCGTTTTGCTTGACCTCATTCTCGCGACGCATCTCTTTCAGTACATTTTCATGGCTAGCGATTTCATTACGAGCATCTGCAGATTCCTTCTCTTTAAGAGCCAACGTTTGCTCAAGTTCGCGAATCTCCTCATTCCGCGTATTCAGTTGCGATCTTGTCATCTCCAGTACATGTTTTAAGTGACCATTGTCCAGAGAGAATTGATGATTCTCGTGCTCTACTTTGGCCAGTTCAGACCTGATAGTGGTAAGATCAATTTTGCTGGTAGCTATTTCACCACGAGACTCTGACACCTCAATTTGGAGATCCTCAACTTTATCCAATATGCCCTTCTCCTGCACGCCTAGCTTTGAACACAGAACTTTTATTGTCTTCGAGATTTCAACTTCCTTATCATGAAATGAATCGAGGGATTTTTGTAGATTGTGTACCTTATTGCATTCCTCTTGGAAGAGACGTTCCAATTTATTATACTCCGTTCGAGCAGACGATATAGCAACTTGGTGATTCATTGACTGATTCAGGTTGTGGTTTTCTACCTTCCTGCAATAACCGAGTAGCTGCATATTTACGTGCTTGATTAACTCTGCTTTTGCATCAATGAGATGAGTTTGTACATCCGATATTAGTGACGCCTTTTCCTTTCTCAACAGCTCAATCGATTGCATGGAATTGAGTTTGATGGCTTGTATCTGCGATTGCATAGCCTCGTTCAAAGATTTCAGCGTCTCCTTCTCTGACAACAAAGTCGCTAGATCATGTTTCAAACGATTGATGATCCCATTTCTCTGGTGATCGTGTAAATCGCTCTTCCTTTCCTTCTCTTCAATGACTAACTGAAGTCTTTTGACTTCTTTTGTCTTGGCTTCCGTGTCTTCTTTCAAAGCAGAAATTGCGTGTGTTTGCTTTTCCGTTGCCCCTCGAAGACTCGCTACTAGGTGTTCGTGGGATTGAGACTTGTCATAGCATTCCTGTTTGAACTTATTAGCGTCTTCTTGACTTGCTAACAATTCATTTCTAACCTCGTCCAATTGCCGGGTCAGCTTCTTAGTGTGTTCTGAATGAGCTTTGGATTGATTAATCAACTGCTGATTTAACTGATCATTAGCTGTTGCAACTTTGTTGATCTTCTCTTCGAGTTCATAGCTGTGTTTCTCGGCCTGGCGCTTGCGGTTCTTTTCTTCAAGAAGTTCACACGACAAGTTGTCCATCTCTGCAGCCTGCTTGTTCTTCAAATCAATGAGTTGCTGGTGTTGATTGGACCTCGTTTCCGCTAAGTCGTTCTGCAATGACTGGATGAACGACTCACTGTCGGCAATGTTCTTCTTGAGACGTTCTGAGTTAGATACGGCATCTTGAGCATCGGAGAGTTGCTTTCTTAGTGTGTCATTGTTCAATTGTAGTTCATCATTACGTTTCTTCACTTCATTGTGTTCTAACTCAAGTTGAGTGTATTTCGCTTCTTCTTTCTGAAACCTTTCTAGTGTCAAAGATTGAGCCTCCAGCTTACGAAGAAGACTGCTGTTTTCTGACTCAAGGACAGTAATGGTTCGCTTACTTTCGTCATAGTTGCGGTGTGAGTTGTTTAAGTTCAAAAGCTTTGATTGAAGACTAGAAAGCTCTACTAGAGTAGAACGCAACTTGGTATCCTTTTCATCAAGTTCGGCCATAAGAGAGTTCGTTGAAATAATTCGTTGATCTAGTGCTGCAGATATGGACCTCTTTTCATCTTCCAGTATGGCTCCCATTTTTGCTGTTGCTTCGAGTGCACTCTCTGATGTGATTAGCTGCTGCTCTAATTTGATCACTCTATCGCGATATTTTTTACACTGCTCTTTGTAAGCGCTTATCTCAGATTGTTTCCTTGACGCATCATTGGTTACAGTGCCTAGTTTTTCATCAGCAACATTGAGCAACATCTGATTTTCAGCTTCAAGAGATAATACCTTCTTCCTTTCGTTGTAAACAAGTTGCTCCATCTTCGCGCTTTCTCTCTCTGATTGCAAAACACGTTCTCGATGAGAAGCACATTCTTGCTTATAACTGTCCAAGTTGCTGGTGAGCTGCAATATCGTTCCATTTGACTTGGCAAGCTCTTCTGACTTTTTTTGAAGCTCTGCTTCCAAAGTCGAGATCTTTTCTTCCAAGCGAGAGTGAGATAGCCCTGTAGATGAGGAATTTGTATCACTCGTCGTATGCTGTGGCTGAATATCATTGGTGTTCTCATCTATTTTCGTCTCATTTGATGATGATTTCAGAACTGTTCCACTCTCCATTGATTGCTCCTTTATCTCAGAAGAACTTTGCAATTGATTACTCTCATTCCGAACCGTTCCACTCTCCATTGATTGCTCCTTTATCTTAGAAGAACTTTGCAATTGATTACTCTCATTCGACAACCTTGAATCACGAGATCTTCCAGATGATGGTTCAGCTCTATTTTCTCTAGGAAAACGCGGGGGAGTACCAAGAACCATATCATTCGATAGTTGCCTTTCCTTAGTCCACGCTGCGCCTACAAACACGTCACGTATCGGATTAGTGAAATTGCTCTCCAGTGTTGACATATCGCTGTGATCTACTGACAGATAATCTTGTGCAACGATGCCCGTATCATAATACATCTGATTGCTCAACGAACGAGACCGGAAATCTTCTCTACTCGCCGAACGTATTCGTTGTCTCCTCCCAACACTACCACCTGAAGGAGATGGATCTCTACCTTCTCTCCAATTATATTGCACGGTTGAAACATCGTTAGTGAGACGACTTGAAAGACTGATGTCTTGACCCGGGTCATAGTATTGTTTACTTCTGTCATCATTCTTCTCTCTGCCTTGACTTCCACTGCTGCTGGAACCCACCAGCCTTTTCTTAATCTTACGAGAGGCACGTGATAAAATACCTTTGTTGAATTTGCTCTTTTTGCTATCTTGATCAGCCCCATATGTATGATGGACATCGTGATCGTCTATACTGTATCCAACAAGAGAATTGTTTGAACTAGAATAGAAACCTGCCCTGGCCATATCTACAACACCTGTGCTCTGAGATCTTTTCTTTCTTGATTGAGGCGCACCATTCAGCGTGTTGTAGTTGGAAGTCTTATGTTGTGAAGAATTGAAGTGAAAGTGATCAGGATTTTGCGTCTGTAGCACTTGTGGATAACCATTCACTCCATCAAGTGGTACATTAGAACGTGGCGGGGTGTACCAGTGTGCAATATTATCATCACGCTGCGGAGTCAAACTAGAACTACGCGAGCATTCAGATGTCGTCTGACGTTCTTCTGAATAATTTCTATGATGTCGCTGCAGTTGCTTTTGTTTTGATTCGCTCTGCTGGTACTGATTTCGACCCTCTTGATATTGGTAATGCTGCATCTTCATGAGGTCGTCTCGTTGCTTTGAGTGTCGAGAAGAAATGGATTTGGGATCACGAAAGCCGGCTGAATGATTGGACACACGTGGTGTGACCAGGCCATTGTCGGCATTCTTTATTCGATGACGACGCACCGTGCCACTCATATTATTGGGACCGCAAGTTTATCTACACAAGATGTCAGTAAGCTACCATTCCCCAACAGCGGCATCGAATGACGAGACCCATAGCTGCTGACACACGAAGAACATTGTCTAGAGTATGTTGTAGGGAAGGGGGTGTGGGGATGCGATGAATGGGATGGGGATGGTATGGGAATGGACATTGACTTGTGTGATAGTGATGGGTGGGGGAGGGCGTTGCGTTGGCAGCAAAGTTTTGACACACATGTATTTCTTCTCTCCCACCGACCGGTAAGTACCTACCTACTCATCTCTTGGTACCTACCTGAAAGTAAGTAGTAGATAATTATTACCAAACTCGCCACTGAACTTTTGTATCTAGGTAGATATCTAGTGACTAGTGACAGCTAGTGACTTGTGACTTCTGTTCTCTTCTGTTTGACACTTCTTGCCTGCTTGATATGCTTGACACTTTGACACTTGAACACCAAATCCAGACAGTACTGCACCTCGATGAGAAGAAGTGTGTTCCCCCATACAAAAAGTAGAGGTAGAGCTAAAAGCTTGCAGGTTGAGAAGTGGATCCAACAATGAAAGTCTCCATTAGCCTTTTGTTCACAGCATATCTATTCAATGACGTTCAAGCATTTGCATTCTCCGTAAACCGTCAAACGAGAGTAGAGAGAACCCTCTCAAGATCTACGCCAGAGGCCAATGCAGTCGATGACTACGATGTCACATGTTATATTGTCAATGAAGAAGAGATTATAGCGGATGGTGAAGACCCTCGCGTTGTTTGTACTGGAGAGCCTGAAGAGGTATGTCGGAGGTATTGGGTCGTCTTACTTTATTGCTTTTTTACTCGTCCATTTAATCGTTCCACGTATCGTTTTTTCAATGTTAACAGTACGCTTGGTTTAATGGAATAGAGCCCAAAATGATGATAGAAACGGACGGTGTTGCGGCAGAAGCCATGATATGCGAGGAAGGTGAATCATACAAGGGAAAGCCTGAATGGGAATGTAAAAAATGAGTGTATCCACATACAAAGTTGGGGATCTTGGGATCTATATTATGTTCACTTGAAATTTCAACGTGATAAATATGCTTCAAATAATGGCGTACAAAAGGGGGTTGAAGTTTTGTATGCTTGGCAACCATAAACAATCATATTAGCCAGAAAAAGTACTTCACAATTGCCCTGATTGTACGTATGGAATTAATGTGCATTTATTTGATTCGATGAGCAGTCACTAATATCGGTGACATTGGTCGACCTAGGGGTTTATGCAAAAATGTTCTCCAAGTCTGCTGAGGCGATCCATGATTAGCGACTCGTTCCATGGATTGTGACACCATATCTCTAATCTTGCTACCATTGGTACCTCCTTTTTCTTTTTCATTGGGTGAAGAATAGTTTGGAATGCTTTCCAAATATCTTCTCCATCCGCCCTCATCTCTTGTGGTTAACATGGCCAACCCTTCCACAAAATGCTCAACTGCAATACTCTCCTCTAGATTTGTTCCAGGATACGTCATGACAGATAGCAAACCTCCTACTCTTAGCAACAATGCAGCATCTGTGATTGAATTCAATGTAGTTTGTGTTTGAGTGGTGAAATCTTTGTAATTGTCATTAGTTGCCTGTCCTCCAGGAAGATATCCCAAATTATAACATACCAATCCAACCTCTTGCCTCTTTCCATCGTTTCTTGGTGAAATTGCATCTAGCAGATGTTCATGTGACTGTTCCAACAATGTAATATGATTGTAATAAATCTCGTCCGGAAGAGCAGATAAAAGAGATCGTTGTGTATTCGCGATGGCTCGAGATTGGACATCAATTGCAATGAGATGCGGGTGTACATCTGAATATGGATCAAGTTCATCTGGGAATAGCAGTTTCGCCAAAGCTAGACAATCTTTGCCATTACCGCAAGTTGCATCAATCACTGTGTCGTGATTTGGGATTACAGTGGATTTCCAAAGGGTATGGGCTAATGCTGTTGGAGTGACACATGGGTTGTTTAGATATGTTCGTTTGTCTTGGTGTTGTTTAAATTCAGTCCTATCCGATTCATTTGTCACTTCGCTCAAAGTTGATGAGGAGCGCATAACTGCGGCATCTATTACGTCACGAATTGTATCACTTCCTTCTTTTGTCTTTGCGTCATCATCCGCGTCATTCTGATCCCCTTCTGCAGTAGTAGATAATGTTCGGAAAGCACGAGATGTAGTTTGTTGCAGTAGCGCATCTAGTGTTGGAAACTTTGAATTTTTCCACTCGGTATTCGTATTGCTTTGTATGGATCCATCACTTCCATTCGTATCATTGAATGCATTCAATGCATTCAATTTCGACCATCGTTGACGACTCGGTCTACCAGCTATCTTTGACACTGTGCGAGATGCCGGCGAGTAGAAGAACTTAGGAGCAAGCCAGGAAGCAGATGGCATACCTAACTGGGCATAGACGATGACTATGGTGTTTATCCTAGTCGGTGGTAGCATGGGAAAAGGAGAGAGGGATCGGGAGAGGGATCAACGAGTTGGAGGTTGGACGAGGTTGGAGTTGGAGGTGGACGAGGAGGTTGTTGATCTGGTTCGATGAGTCGATGAGGATGAGGCGATAGGCGATGATGTGAATTAGTGCAGTTGGAATTGACTCACTAAATAAGAAATCGAAATAAAGCCTAAAATAATGGGAGTATTACATGAAGATGTGCGTGTGTAAAAAATTATTTAGTGCAGAAGAAATAAAAATCAATTACCATACCACCACACTCCCCGCCCGCCCCCGCGGTCCCCGCCCCATCCCCACGCACTCGCTCCCCCACCACCAGACAGCAACACCAATCAATAATCAATCACCACACACCCATCATCTTCTTTTCAGATTTTAACTCGTTCTTCCGCAGAGAGCCTCTGCATCAGTCGCTCGTCACCCACAAGACGACTGCCAGCTCTGTCTTCAAAATGAGGCACATAATATCATTGCGGAATAGCCGTTCATCAAACACGTTTCATATTCGTATCACGAAAGTCTTGCTATGTTGTGTCTTCCTCCAATCCTCTACATCGTCTGCATTCACATCACAGCGAAAAGTTCCCATCCATCTATCCACGGTATGTCACTCTAAATTAAACAAACTCGCGTCGAACTTCGATCTCGATGAAATTCTATCCAATGAAAAGCAATTTTCTGCAATAGAAGAAACGATACCATCGAAACGCAAACGAACAACAAGTAAAGATATTAAGCGGAAGAAGTTGAAGGAAGTGCTTGATAAACAAAAAGGAATTGTCGATCAAAAGACTCAATATGAAGATGATAATTCTGAGCAGTTCTTAGCACAACAAGCCCTTTTGCAATCTCTTGAATATGAACTTCATGAAGTAAGTCCATCGGAAGAAGGTATGCGAGTGGATGGATTATTAGTTCAACTTTTGAATGAAAATACTGGGAATGATGTAGGGCTTTCACGCTCTCAGTGTGGATCATTGTTAGGCAGCAGATGTGTCTTTGCTATGACGCAAGAGAGTGCAGCTGAAATCTTGAAAGAATACGACGATACGACTAACCTATCCTACAGTCAAATTCTTGAGAAGGCGGCGGAAGTTATTGATAAAAAGTCATACCTGTTGGAACAATCCTCCTTTCTTATATATCCATCGCGCCAATCCGTGACATCATCAGCTGCACTTCTATCAAATGTTGCACCGACTGAAATAATCCCACAAAAGCTACCACTTGATATACTTTACGAAGACGAATGTATGATTGTTCTTAATAAAGAGGCTGGAATGGTAGTTCACCCTGCTGCTGGTAACTGGGATGGCACTGTAGTGAATGCCTTGTCTTATTATTTGATGAATGAAAGTCCATTTGGATCGGGAGAGTTCTTTGGAGATGACAATGACGATCGACAAGATATTTCAATGAATGAATTGGATGAGTTAGATGATGATGGTGATATGAACCAAAATGACGCAGTAACAAATTCAATTTCCACTCTAAGACCTGGAATTGTCCATCGTTTAGATAAAGGAACAACGGGTGTTTTAGTTGTTGCTAAGACTCGATCTGCTCTTGCATCACTGTCAGAGGCCTTTGCTCAACGACGAGTAAAGAAGCAGTATTTGGCAGTAGCCATCGGAAATCCGGGAGATGATGTAAGAATAAATAAACCTATTGGGAGGCATCCGCAACATCGTCAAAAGATGAGAGTGGTCCCAGATCCCTCGTCTTCGTCTCAGCAACGTTTGACGGGACCCAAAGCACCTGATAGTAAGCAAGGTAGAGTAGCACTGTCTCACGTCCGCACAATTTGCCACGATGGAAAATTGTCTCTGGTACAAGTCCAAATTGCAACAGGTCGCACTCATCAAATTCGTGTTCATCTCCAAGATCATGGGACACCAATATACGGCGATGATGTATATGGATTAAACGACTGGAATAAGGCTTTGAGTGCAAGGAGGGGTATCACGAGACCATTATTGCATGCTCAACGATTAGAGATTGAGCATCCTATCACTGGTGAAAACATGGTTTTTGAGGCTGATATTGCTGATGATATGATGGATGTGATTAAAGCTATTGTACCGCATGGTAAAGATTTGAATACTGTACTTAGAGTGAACTGATGTTGCAATCTGTAAAGTAAAATATATGCTTTGGTAATGCAGATTCCACTACAACAAAGCCAATGTAATATAAATGCAACGTCTCCCAAGCTATGAACGTGATGATATCTTTTTATCTTCAACAATTGCCCCTTATAACATTGTGTCTCATTCAAACTCTTCATTTGTTGACTCAAAATCGTTATCAGCATAATCATAATCACTGCTAGCATCGCTAGCATACTCCCACCATTTGTCTGGCAGCTCCCCTTCATTCTCCATGATCGTGTTGGATTTTTTCCTTCGCTTCTTTTGAGGGCCAAGCATCAAATTCCTCATGTTTCGCACCTTTCGTATGGATAGCCGCGGCAGATTTTGTGTCATTAGCTTCTAGACGAAGCACACCAGTAACCCATAAGACATTCATCTTTCCATACCTGAAAATGATAGTGACGTGATTGTCAAATGATTATCCATTATATTATCAAATGATTTTTGTTTCAATTGAGAAGCTTGGGTGAGATCTTACCTATCATCATTGCAATACACCATGCTAACCTTCTCGCTGACTTGAGGCAACTCGAACTTCTTTTTGTTTAAACTTGCCTTGACTCTATCTTCTAAATTGATGGATGCAATGTAGTCACTTGCCAGCACTGCCTGTTTCCTTGTGAAGCAAGCTTTTCCATTGTCATCCAAGTGGAAAAGCTCATTAACTGACTGAACTATATCAGATTCCTGGCTCAAGCCTGCACGGACGTCTAAAGGCTTGACGTCAGATCTATCGTACTTGTTGAACATGTATTTCAGTAGTCCTGATTTCAGTTCATCATCACTGACACGAACATTGAGGCCAAGGCCCATCCCCAATCGAAGAAATTCTTCACTTTGGACGGTCTTGCTCTTCTGCTCGCCATTTTCTATTGTTGTTAATTCGAACTTCATTTCCCAAGATTCATAATCAGCTTTTGGAGGAGGATCAAACAATTCAACCTTGGAGCCAAGATCAAGGTTGAGGAGGCGTTCGCTATGGTCTTTCGGAGCACATTGGAAAAAAGGAGAAGACTTGTGTGCGCCAGCCAACTTGAACTCACTTGGTAGATACTGATCAAGGGACCACAAGGCAAAAACATTATTATAATCTCCCACGAATGCTTTTATATAAGAAGAGCACAGTGTTGACCATTAGTGAAAGCTCCGTAAAAAACAACGATGACGGATGATTTACCTGCAGCGGCTGTCATGGGTACTTCTATGGGTACAATAACGCCTTCCCCGTCGCCATCAAAGTCGTGAAGCATGCCTTCAATGAAGAGAATCTTGAAAGGCACGTATGGTTCGTTGAACGCTCTAGCTGTGTTTAGTACAGCTTTCATTCTTGCTTCATTTTCACAAACAATCACATCTGGATCAGAACTTTCATCCTCACTCCACATTGCGTTCTGCTTTAGCTTCTTTTCTGGTGGCTGCTTAGTGTTGGGCTCGAGGGCTAAATCAACAAGTAGATTCTCAACTTTGAATGGACCGAAGAAATCGAGACAAGCTCTGTCGTGGCTGATGCTAGCTTCATCCACGTAGCAGCGGTTGAGTACCCTAGCCACAACTCCAAACTGCTCAAAGCTGAAGTCACGACATACGAATGGAACTATTAGAGGCGGTTCTTTTCCTTCTGCCTCTACTTGAGCATTGTTGAAATTGACGTGGGATTCCAGCATAGTACCAGTGAGACAACTAACAGGCAGCACATAAGACTTCGAGTCATTTGCAACACACATAATGGCAGCCTTGGCATCTGCTTTGTTCTTTTCCGTGGACGCCTTTCTGCGATCTGCTTTGTGCTTCTGCCAATTTGCTTTTTGGCAATCCACATTGCAGTCACTGTCGTCCTTTAATTCTTTGTCATTTTCTGGAAAGGTCACATAAAGCACCTGCTCGGACTGGGTTCTCTTGACAGCAAAAATATTTGCCGTAATTATATGCTTGACTCCCTTGATCAACGAGGTTACGGGAAACCTGATGTTATTTTTTGTTTCCAGTTTCTGTGTTGTGTCTTAGTCATTCAGTCATGCGACTCCGACTATGTTTCAATCATGAGAAGAA
>JALLPH010000629.1:0-20122 GCA_036939855.1 Cyclotella choctawhatcheeana
CTAGTAATTTTAGAAATCAAGTAACTAGCATAAATTGCCTCCGTGAACTAGGGTGCTATGTACCTTACGTAGAATGTAACACTCCCTCCCAATATTCTCTCAGAGTGACCTTAAGAGCCACACATGAAGGCGCGGTGCTTGGTAAACATGCTCACGAAAATGATGGTAGCGTGCGTAGCTTAGGTAGCTTGGCTAACTCTAATGCGTTTGAATTATCCTCAAAAACCTTGCAGTAGACGTCGGGTAGCG
Organism: Cyclotella choctawhatcheeana; assembly: GCA_036939855.1. NCBI lineage: Eukaryota > Bacillariophyta > Thalassiosirophyceae > Thalassiosirales > Thalassiosiraceae > Cyclotella > Cyclotella choctawhatcheeana. Next base: position 250 of record JALLPH010000629.1, read on the forward strand.
TGCAAATGACTGGAAATTTACGTTCCTTCATTTCGTCGATTAACTGCATGATGGGTATGACGTCACGTAGAGACATTGATAGCGCGATGTACTCAGCCTCTGTCGTAGATAAGGCTACCTGTGATTGCAATTTGGAGGCCCAAATGATAGGACAGCCTGCGTAAAAATACGATCCAACCACTGCGAGATTTGGCCGTACTGGGATCTGCAGAAGCAAAGAGGCTGTTCCAATTGCCTGAGAAGTCAGCGTCACAATAACAATCGAAACCTTTGGACTCATCTGGTTTGAATTTGAGGCCTAAGTGCCTGGTTTTCTTCAGGTATCTGACGAGATATAGGATGGCCTCTCCATGTTCTTTGCGTGGGTCTGCAGAGGCAATTTGATGGACTGCGTACATAATGTCTGGACGTGCGGTTTGGGCTAGATAGTTGAGCTCGCCTACCACAGAGCGATAATTGAAGTTGAGATCGAAAGGTGGGGAATTGTAGAAACTGTGTAGTTGGAGTGAGACTTTCGCTGGGACTGGCTTGGTGAAAGCGTCACCAAGTTGCACGTCATCAATTATGGCATCAATGAGAGCGCGCTGGGTAAATTCGAAAGAACCGTCCTTAAGTCTTTTAATGTTGACTCCAACGTAGTCGGCCGGATGACCCTGATCTTCAACATTGAGGCCTGCGTCCTGAATCTCCTGGATGACTCCAACTAGCTGTTCGTCAGTAGAACCAAGGAAGATTCCATCATCAACGTACACGATGAAAATGACGTCATCGCGGTAGAAGACACACTCGTCAATTAAGGACTGCTTGAAGCCAACGGAGAGAAGCTTCTCAACCATGAATTGGTTCCATACTCGACCTGCTTGCTTCTGCCCGTAAAGATTGCTGAGAAGCTTGAGTACGTGGTCCTTTGAATTGCCATATTTGGTTTCAACACCTTGAGGTAACTCCATGTACATGTCAGTATCAATGGGTGCCTGAGGATAGGCCTGAACGAAGTCTACCTGTCTGAGTGCTTGCTTGTATATGATGCTGAACACAATGAGAAGCCGAATCGCAAACCATGTCACAACTGGCGCGCAGGTGTCGAAGTAGTTAACACCATAGACTTGTTTACCACCGTGGATGTTAAGTCTTGCCTTGTGCTTTGTGATTTCGTTGGTCGTTTAGTTTCTTTTGTGTCTCATAGACCAGACAGAAGGGATGACGTCAATGCCTTCGGGGACTTCAGATCGCTTAACAAGTTGCCACCTGTTGTTGTCGATGTGACCGTTGATCTCCTTAACAACAGCGTTAACAAACTCAGCTGCGTCAGGTTGTCTGATGCTGGCTTGATGGAAGTACATGATGTCACCCATCATCTCAGCGTGGAAGGCAATAGGGTTCCTCATGCGCTCTTGGAGGCTTAAGTGCTGATCGTGATCTTCTGCAAATCGTTCCTCGTTGTTCGTGGAAGCGCGTGAGGCCATGTAGTGCATGTTGCTCTTGCCGTAGAACTCCCTCTGAGACACAGATTCAGCCATAGCACGAGACATCTTGCGCTGACGTCCACATGCACTCGTACCAGCGCTCAAACTGCTTGGAGATGGAGTAGCTCCCTCAGAAACCTGCATGGGGCTGTTGTGGTCGAAAACAGTACTGCCCGAATCTTCTGAAATTTGGTTGGGAATATCTCCATCATTTTCGAAGGACAGGATCCTTGTGGTTCGAAGGCTTTCCACAAAGTCTCCTCGTTGAGTCTCCGAATTGTTCTCCACGGTAGGAGTCCGATCCGGACGCTTAAGTCCTGATAGCACTTGCCACGTCGATGACGTTACCACTTCAGCCTGGCCAAGTTGTACGGTCTCAAAGAAGTCATCGTACCTGCAATGGAACTGCGGTGAAACTAGGCCTGTCTCGAGATTCAAGACCAAGTTGACGTTGCGTGCGTGGTAGGGACTAGGACCCAGATTCATCCCCATTCTAGCTCGTGGCGACCACTTGGGGATTGTACTGCCAGCAGCCAGTGCGTTCTGCAGTGCAAAAACAGGGCATCCAAAGGTGTGGTTGTCCTTCATCCGAAAGTCAGCGTTGACACTAGAAAAACGCTCGATGCGCGACGATCCATCAGGCTGCGATGGCACGCTGTTGTAAAGATGCACAGCGTTGCGTAGATACGAGAGACCAGACGAAGGCGTCGATCGAATGAACGATGGTGTAGCGATATGGGAGTACGCGAGAGTGAATCCGGATGAATCTGAGGGGGGGAATGTTATTGGTGGTCGTGAACGATGAGGTGGCAAGAGATAACAACGGACGATAAGAGGTGGCGTCAGAGGATAAGGAGGAAGTTGTATCGATGGAGGGGGAGACGAGAGTGAATTAGGATGATGTCAAGGGGAGAAATATTATAGACGGTGGCAAAAGAGCCGGGAAGCGATAACGACGGGGATGATGATACGTCGAAACAATCTAATCAACGTGAACGGAGGAGGGATAACAGTGGCAATTAGTGACGCCAAGGACGACGACGGATACGATGCGATGGATGACTATCGTGACCGTTAAAGATTGCGGTCAACGCCGACGTGAATGTGAATGCGAAGGGGGAGGACGAGAAGCGGTGGCGTCGGATACGTCGAAACAATCCTATCAATGTGGACAGTGGAGGGATAACAGTGGCAGTCAGTGATGTCAACGCCAACGACGGATACGAAGCGAGGGATGACTATCTTGACCGTTCAAGATTGCGGTCAACGACGACGAGGATAAGGAGTGAACGTGAGGGGGCGGACAAGAAGAGGTGGCATCGAATGACGACGACGATAATGTAACGACGCGACGAGAGGACGCCAGAGTGAATGAAGAAGACCGGAGGATAAGGAGTGAACGTGAGGGGGGGGGGCGAGAAGAGGTGGCGTCAAACGACGAGGATGATACTGCAAGAGGCCACCAGAGTGAATCAGTAAGACCGTGTGGTGGAGGTTGTTAGTGGCAGTGAAGGACTATGAGTGGTGGTCAATGATGACGAGGATACAGAGTGAATGAGAGGGGGGGACGACAATGTAGGGAAGTAGGGAAGAGTGAATATGAGAGGGGGAACAATGTTATCAGTGTTGGTCAACAGCGATGGAAGAAGACTGCATATAATAGATATTGCTATATATATTATTTGTTAAGTATAATTAAGTAATCTATTCGTTGTTAATTGGATTAATCAACAATATATGAACCTCTTATATACGCAATCATAACGCTGTTTAGTACGAAATTAATTAACAACATGAACCGTCGTATGGGTGCTATATTTAACAACACGTAACATCTGTTCACTGACGTCTGTGCTCTATACTTAACAACATGAAACATCTGTTCACTGATTGGATGCAATTGCATAGAGACGTCAAAGGTGTAAGAAGAGATGAGAAGTTGGGTGTCACCATATATGAATTCCCACGTGAAAGAGTTTGGAACCAAAAACAAGCACATGGTGTGTCTGTTGTCAAGTAGTACCATATACTAGATTCCAACATGAATTGTGATGGAAATTGAAATGTAAAGATGTTACTATCATGGAGCACTACCACAGTATCAAACACAACAGAGGGGGTAGATAAAATGACTGAGAATATATGATATTACATACACACTATCAAACACAAGAGAGTTGGTAGATAACCGAAACACTGTCACCATTATTCCCCAACATAAACATCAACAATTACAATTAAATCCAAATTCAATTTTCATCCAAATTGGTGAGTAATTCTTTGTGTCGATCGTCGCCGTTGGTAGGCAGTGTTGCCTTTAAAAACGCCACATCCATCGTTGCTGTCTTGCTTCTCTGTTGATGTATGAACGACATCTCCGTCGTAGCCGTCGATCAGGCTTATATTCGCTGGGTACCGCTGGTCCACACCATCTTCGGCGACGATTGATTGTTCACGATTGTTGATGCCTTCTCCGCGCTCGACGCCGTCTCCGGCGATGATTGATGACGACCGTTGATGCCTACTTCGCTCGCCACCGACACTAGTCGCCGCTCATCGATCTGGCATGTTTTCGTTGGTCTCCGCTGCTCGACGCCGTCTCCGGCGATGATTGATAACAACCGTGGATGCCTTCTTTGTTCGCCACCGTCAGTAACCGGCGCTCATCAATCTGGCATATTTTCCCCGGTCTCTGCTGCTCGACGCCATCTCCCGCGATGATTGATGATGAGCGTTGATGCCTTCTTCGCTCGTCACCAACGCTAGCCGCCGCTCATCGATCTGGCCTGTTGTCGCTGCTCTCCGCTGCTCCACGCCGTCCCTGGCGATGATTCGCCATGGACGCTAGCCTCCGCTCATCGATCTGGCCTGTTTTCGCTGCTCTCCTTTGCTCGACGCTGTCTCCGGCGATGATTAACGATGATCGTTGACTCCGCCATGTCGATTGTTATTCTCTGATTGATTGCCATGTATTGGAGACAGTAGTTTCTGCCATTCACCGCCTGTCGCCGTCGATCATGACGCATTTCAAACACTCTTTGTGTTTGGAAACACGACATCCATCCATCATGACCTATGTCAAACACACTTTGTGTTTGGAATGATACGAACATTAGTCGACATCAATGTCCCAACCTGTGTATGTATTGAATGTTGTCATTACAATGAAAGCGATATCACTATGCTTCAATAACGAACGGCGAATATAAGTTGTCCAGACTGACGCAGGCGGACTTTTGTTCTCAGACACAATTTGTGTTTGAGTACAAAGACATAGAGACCATATATCATATTGCTGGGTTCAAACACATGTTTTGTCTGATCATATTCAAATACATTTTGTGTCTGAATACCAAGATGCAGAGACCATTTCCAACGATGTTTCTCCCTACCCGCTTGTTATCATGAATACATAATGCTTGTTCCAAACACATTTTGTGTTTGATCATCTCAATATGAATCTCATGCATGATTTTCATCTCTCTATACCAGACTGATCGCTGAATAAGATGAAAACATCCCATTCTAAGTCTAGGCCCTCCATTCCGAGACCCACTCGTGAGAAAGGATGGAGGTCACCGAAGTTGGATGTGAACGGAAAAGTACGTCACCCAATGAAAAAAGTTTACTCTTTGGAAGAAATCGATTGGTTGAATACCCGTTCCGTCCGAGCTGCGTTGAGGTCTGTTTGCAAGACGAAGAAAGACATGGAGTTTGTCCACCAGCATCGTTTACATCGGACAAGATTGGTTGAATTACTTGCGACAAAATTTCAACCAAGAGACATGTCATGTGTTTATACGGCTTTGGCCGCATCCCCACCGCTTTGTCAGTCGTTTTCTGAAATTAGTCAAGTCACAAATGTGATGACGAGGAAGGATATATGCGCAAAAAAAATGTCCGAGCTGGTCGATGCTATCCTTGCGAAGAAGGAGGAAGTGGCAGTACACGTACACTCAGATGACGAGGAAGATGAGACTCTTCATACTCCCCGAAGTGTCAAAATCAAGATCGAGAAATCGTTTTCGAGAGATGACAACGACCTTTATTCCGACATGGACGAAGAGGAAAATGAGGCTAACGACGATGGGAACGAGATGGAACCCGACAGTTACTACAAGAGTGCCAACGAAAATGATGGTGAGGATGACGAGGACGGAGACACAGATGACGAAAGAGATGAAGAAGGCAAGGGTGAAGCAACTCAGAGCGAAGACGAGTATGAAGAAGACAATCAAAATAATGGAAACTCAGTTGAGGATGATGAAGAGGAAGAAGATGAATCCACCGATGGAAAGAATAATGGGGATAGGTACGAAACCCCCAAGAAACGTCGATATTCCCCGAGAAAAGAAAAGTCACCTCACAGTATTTGTGTTTCGGAAGGATGTACACTTGAGGTTGATGACGAAGAGGAAGATGGATCCACTAACGGAAAGGATTATGGGGAGAGATACGAAACCCCCAAGAAACGCAAATATATCAAGAAAAAACAAGATTCAGTACCCAGTACTCGTGGTTCGTCCCAGTTCATGAAAAAGGAGTAAGTACGAATGTGTATTCTGACGAAGAGATTTCACACGCAAAAAAATAATTATGGCTTTCTTCTGGTTTGAATTGACTTCATAGCAATGATCAAAAGGGTTCAATGCTAATCAAGACTTCTGCGAGTCCCGAAAAGAGCAAAAAAAGTAACGTTACCAAACAGAAACAAGCCATTACAGCATCACCAACGAAAAAGACTGACATGATGACATCATCGACGAAAAAGACTGACGGTGACTGTAGTGTTGTGACGCCCGAGTCTGACTCAGGGAGAGTTAAATCCACAAGGTATGCATGTGAGAGATGATTACACCTGATATCAAACACATTTTGTTTTTGATCTAAATGTGTTCATGATATTTTATGACTATACTAGGTCATGTGGTAATACCAAAGGTAAGGTCAATTCTTCTCTTGGTAACAAGAGCGACGACGAAGACGAAGACGATGGGTTCAACATCAAGGCATTATCCAAATTAATGGGATCCGAAGTCAAGAAGTCTGTCAAGAATACTGTTCCTGTTCCAATTGATGTGTCCCCTCCTTTTGTTAACACCACCGACGAAACCGTGACACATGCTGTATTTCTCGGAAAAGCCAAGAATTACAGTCCTTATTATCTCAAGGCCGATTTCCTCAGAGTCCTTCTTACAATGCAACACGATCGTATCGAGAAGCGTCGTATATTAAAAGCGGCAGTAAGAAAGACGTTGTTCCAACTCCTCCCTGGATTGAGTCAATTACAACGCATGGTATGCGTCGTTACGAACACTCAGCGAATGATATTTGGAAGCGCTCGTCTAAACGAAACGTTATTGACATAACGTCATTCAAACTTGTATATCCACTGAACTCAACGTATGATGTGAAATCTGATGTGCAAGACATCATCAATCAATATCTTCTTCCCGTGTTGCAAAAGTCCCCCCAAAAAAATCCAGCAAAAGGCAATTCACTCGGTGACTTGCTTTTTGTGCTCATGGAAAAGGAGGCAGATGCTCTGAAGGATAGTGTTATCAACAAATTCCAAGGAGACGAGAACACGGCAAAGTCGGGAATGACATCCGAACTACATGCATACTTCGGTGCTGGATTTGACATTAACATCAACGTTTCCTTGGATAAATACTGGAATGATTTCGACGTCAAAGACTTCGTTCGCATCAATATGAAAATTGACTCATGGGACAGTCTATCAGAGGCAGACAAAAAGGCATGTTTCCTCTATATCGGAGAAAAAAGAGAGCTTCCTACGGACTTTGCAGGATTGGTTCAGGAGGCGTTTTGAGAATCAGAGTCTTCCATTCATGACCTCTTTGTTATCGAGGTCTTCGTGCCACCATACACATTATGTGTTTGAAGAGAAGAGTCAAGTCATGTTACATCCAAGACCTCTTCGTCGTTGTCTTTTTATCCTTGTGATTCGAAACTAGAACAGAAACCGAATAACTACTAACTATCTCTTATCTCTCCCCGTGTCTATTATTTAGGTCCTTTATCACCGAAGGAGAGAAAACAAAACCAACGAAAACGAGATAGACAACAACGACTTGTTCTCGAACAAATTCAAAAGGAGAAGAAGAAGCGAAATACGAATCTAAGACAACAAGATCGACAACGACATCGTCTACTACAACTATCAGGGAAGCGAACTAGGAGAGAAACAATAAAACGTAAACGTACATTCTCTGCAAGAGATAATTCCTACAACAATGGACATGATGGCTCTTTCTATAATGCAATCGAACAAGCTAAATTCGATACGCTGAAGACTCTACATAAAACGGCTTCGACAGAGAATAGTCAAATGCATAGGATGCATGTGTGTCTTATCTGTGATTGTTTCATCATTGGGAAAGAAAAAACTCACTGGATAAGAGCCTCAACAGTTCAAACTCACGGAAAAGGTCTATCTGTCTTGTCTTATGAACATTTCCAAAATGTTACTCTTCATCCCAATGTTGTTAGGGAGAATGAAGTAACAGGACTAGAGGGTCTTCTCTTATCAAGACGGGCAACACAAGTCAGAGGGGGATATTCTTGTTGTGTCTCTTGTTATAACAGTCTCCGGAACACCACGAGAAAAGGTGAGAAATAATTCAATCATTTCAAACACATTTTGTGCTTGATCCAAATAAATATTTTTCTTTTTTTTTACTTTATCAGATGAGATTATACCAAAGTTTGCAATTGCAAATGGATTTGCTATAGGTTCTTTCCCCAGTCAGATCAAACGGACCTCATGCGATGATGAACATAATCCATGCCGTACCATCGACGAGGACATTGATCCGAATGAGAGTATAAGGGCATTGGTACCACCAATTCGACCATATGGTTATGTTTTTGCTTACACAGGCGGTTCCCATCAGAGTATCAGGGGACATTACCAATTCTACGAAATGGATCAAGCAAAGTTGGGTGGAGCTGTAAATTAAATTTCGGATTCCGGTATATGGGTTCAAATGTTTATTGTATGATGCTTGGTCGAATGACGCCACAACAACGAATGATTGTGAAACAACGAGTGACTTTGGATCTTGATCTATATACAAAGATGTAATGGCATGGTTTAAACATGATGCTTGCCATCCCGGATTTAAAGATGTCATCCTCCCGACTGATATGGATTGTCCGCAAGTCAAATTATTCAAAGAGAACCTAGATGTGGAGTCCAACCTAGACGATGACGAGATCGATCCCGACGTTGAAAATACATTCGAGGATGGACAATATTTCTTTTCTACTGCACAAGAACCCAATCACGACACGTCAGTTTTTCAAACTTCTGACCAATTCGCTATGGCAATGATGAAACGTTCCGCACCCACTCTTCTCACATATGGAGGAAATTATGCAAATATGAGAGAACTGGCCGTTGAAAATGTGTTACCATTTGCATTCCCCTATGGAACCGGTGGTCCTAAGTGCCGACGGAGATCTTCCATTTCGTATGAACTGTGCATACAACGTTATTTCAGAACTGCGATGTCTCAATTCATGAGAAGTGATGTTATTCTAGTTCTTCATCATATGTATTCCCGTCAATTGTCGTTTCGAAGTGGAGTAATGACATGTCGTTCTAGTGTCAATGGAAAATCAGTTGGAGAAACCCTAGCCGAATACTCGATTTTGGATTTTGAACGGAATATGTCAACAGTTGATTCGTCCAATCAAAATGATTCCTCGAACATGAATCCCACTCCAACCAATACATTAATGAAGGCGATTTCGACATTGTGTAAATCACTTGGATTCACAGACCACGCAGCAAAGGAGGGACGACAAAAGCACTTCAGTGTAATGGATCTCTTTGGTGTCAATAGTCTATTTCTTACTGTGTCTCCATGTGACGAATGTAGTTTCCGTGTACGACTCTTCGCAAAACCAAATGAATGGGTAAGCAGACAAACTGCATCATACACATTTTGTGTTTGGCCGTAATTCGTTCTACCAAAACCAACATCTATCGTTTTCTATCAAGCATATGCTACCTTCACCAGATTGCTCCGAATCAGAATGCATAATGGACTTCGAATTACGGAAAAAGCTGAGATGCACATACCCCGGTGCCTGTTCGCTGGAGTATCAGAATTTAATGAACATACTAATCGAAGACCTTCTCCAATGGGACTTATCAAACAAGTGCTCAAAGGGTATTGGTATTCTCGGAAGGGTGATTGGCTTTGCACGCGCAGACGAAGATTAAGGCCGTAAAACTTTACACGGTCATTGGCAAATTTGGGTAGAAGAATTATCCCAAGAAACGAGGGATGGTCTTTTCCACCCTGATAAAAAGAAAAGAGATAAAATGAGAGATAAACTTTCGAAGTATATCAACAACATTCTGAACGTATCATATGGAGCTGATCTGTTCTTCATGCACAACTGTCCGTCTGTACCCGAGCAATCTGATCGTTACATCCCTATATTACAGACAAAGACTGCCTTCTCAGAGAAAAAAAACTTGAGACCTTACGGGAATGCAGACACGAAGACGCCTCATTGGAACACGATAGAAACATCATCCAATGTGAGTTATGCTCAATGGATTTCTCACCGAATGATCTTATCAAGATGTCTCTCGATTACCATCAGGGATTCTTTCCGGTAAGAATTTCCATTATTCAATTCTATCTCAAACACATCTTGTGTTTGTGTCTGACGGATTCGCTATGGTTGGGGCATTGTTGAAAGGGATCTCCTTTCCAGGTTTCCAAGATATCTGATCAGCGAAGAGATATCATTGCATATACTCATTCTTATCATTGGACTCATGGTTCATCTCCGATTCGAGAAGGTGTATGGAGCAACAGGAATATAAGATCTCTTCTGTTACATGAGAGATTCGATGCTCATCATCATTTACATCGACCTTCATGCTTCAAGAAGAATAAAGAATGTCGGTTCTTATACCCTGTTAATTCATCCTCCATCACCCATATTGACGTTGACGAAGGTGACGAGGATCAAAACTTCAGAACGGTTCACTCATACTGAGTTATTCCGATGAACGTAGAGTTGCACCCTGGTTAATGGTACCAAAACGAAACATCGGATGTGAATATGTCAATTCATATAATCGTTCCATATCGGAAGTTTTCAATTGTAATTGCAACATACAAGTTGGCGATCCTGCTCAGGTGTATTATTCGACATTATACAGCAGTAAGTCAACCCAAGCGGAAGATTCCGAGCGGCAAAGAAGGGTCTGTAATATGGTTTTAGGGCGACTATGGAGAATCCAGAAAGAAATAGACAGAGGAGAACGATCCATAGAAGAAACACCGGATGGTTTCGCGGAGGGTCTATGCAGAATGCTATCTGGAATCAATGCCGCAACATCCCGCTATGTTGTCAGCTCAACGATGGCTCATTTACTTGTATGTCAAAACGGTTCTCGATTCACCTTTTCCCATGATTTTGGGTCTTTGTTGGTAACTCAGATGGAAGCAACACTGGAGGGCGCCGACACTGATGTTCGGATTCGAACGAATCGATGGAACGGAGAAACAGTTGCCTGGGTCGATTCATCGACGGATGATTATCCTCTCCATAGACCAAGGACGACCAAATTTGAAAACTACTGTGCTTACGAGCAGGTTATGTTATTCCAAAAGGAATACTTACATTGGAAGGACATTAAATCAAATGAAGACGCATCATCCGCTAGTGGAACGAACAACCATCATCGAACAATCAAATTTTCGGAGGACCATCCAGGTTATCATTTCACCCATCTCAAACGTCGCGAGCAATGGGTTATTCCTCGGATATTCATTCCACCAGGAAAAATATGCCCTCTCAAGAACCTTAAACTCTCGAAACGGAGAGTAGACGAACTAACAACCTACAAAAGAGAGGCATATGCCAAATATGCTTTACTCATGTTCTATCCATTCCGAACATTAAACGACCTTCGCTTGCAATCTTCGTATTGGAAACTGTTTGCCAGTGAACTCAAGAGATTTAGATCGGGAAAAAGTACAAAATTCTGGGCGAGAGGATTTACCATCCTGCAAAATATGGAAAATCGCTTAAGTCTCGAAAAGGATATCAAACGTGCCAGAGACGAAATCACCAGATCAACATCGTGCACAAACCCGAACGAAAAAGAGAATTCACAGACGACGGAAGATGAGAATTGGGATGATATGGCATACGATCCATGGGATGCAGACAACAATGAGTAAGACTCCCATTATGATCTGATCAAACACATCTTGTGTTTGTCAATTCCTCTCAATCTTTTTTTTTGTTATAGCTATTCAGAGGATAATCTCCACGACGACATAAAATTTGATTCACTTAGGACACAAAACGACATCATACAGAGATGCTCTCTAGATGATTCAAAATTTATCAACCCAAGAATTGTGAACAGTTCCTCCCTCTTCCGTCAGACGCGGGTTCACCTTGATTCCAGTGATTCGCAGATTCATTCTCGTGATCCCGACAAGGGTCAATCACATGTGTGTAACTCATATCCCAAGCGTTCTTTCCAAACTGTTATTAAACTCATTGCGGGTGCTCTTGTGTCCGATGGTTCATTCGATTTTACTGTATCATTTGATGGCGTACGACCCAGAACAAAAATACCAACGATTGATGGGTTCCTACATCAATACGGCAAGGAAAATAATGTTACTCTCGATGACAAGCAATCAGTGGTCTACCGAACCATAACGTGTACCTTCTTACTCCAGCTACTGCTCAGACAGAAACGAGACAATGATTCCCTCGAGACTAGTTTGGATCAAGTTTTATTTGTTGACTCTATCACAAGTAAGAAAACTCCATTGTTAGAAGAATTGAAATCGTGAGGTGGACGCGAACAACTCCTCATGTTTATCACCGGAGCGGCTGGGTCCGGAAAAAGCTGCGCCGTTGAAGTGGCAAAGGAGTATTGTATTTATTTCTGTCGAATGGCAAATATTCTATGGGATGAATGGAGTTTCTTTTTCACAGCTTATACCGGTGCAGCGGCTTCATTGTTCGTTCACGGTTTAACTATCTGTAAAATTGAAAGACTCATGAAGAAGGGACCCTTCTCTCGTGATGAGATCAATCAATGGAAGCACGTCAGCATTCTCCTCATTGACGAAATATCTTTCATGAAAGAAAAGGAACTAATCAAACTTGATCAACGACTAAAGCAAGTCCGGGACAAAAATAAACCATTCGGAGGAATATCAATTGTTTTCTGTGGCGACTTCCGACAATTGGAACCAACGGGAGCAAAAGAAAACAATCTTCTATTCTCAAGTCAGTCCTTTCAACATTTTTGGAATACTTTAAATTCAGTTGCTATCTTGGAAAACAACCATCGTTTCACAGATGACCCCCAGTTCGGACAGCTACTAAGAGAATTATGGAAAGGAGGTCTCAGCAAAGAGAGCAAAGCCCTGTTGAATACAAGAGTGGTAGGAGAGAAAAACAACCTTGTGCTCCCCAAAGACATTGGAGATAATTCATGTTATGCATGTGCCTATAATCGGGAACGGAACGCTATAACTGCCGGAATTTTCAAGAAGCATATCCTACAAAACCACCCCGAAATATCATCGTTCGAAGATCCTCCCGATCATACCATCATCATCGAGGCCGATATCTACGCAAGATCAAGAAAAAGTGATAACAACACCAACTCGGGTCTCAATGAGAGTGATATATGCCGAACACTGAAAAATCGCATGATCACCACATGCGGCGACGAGATGGTGACATGCGGAACGAAACTGATCGACCCTGCCTTGTGTTTATACGCCGGATGTCACCTTATGTGTAACTTTGGAAATGAAGGGTTGAACAAATCTATACCACGAGGCAATGGGACCACATGTCGACTCGTTTCCATCAAGCTAAAGAGAGATCCAACATCGCTCAAATGGAAGAACTACTATGGACGGAAAGTATGGACAGTATGCGCAAAAGATGTTAAATGGATTCGATGTGAGCATATAGTGAAAACAAAAGAAATCAAAATGACCGAGAAACGTCTACAAGAGATAAAGAATTCACTAACTCAAAACGAACAGGAAATCGTTGATCTCGAGAGAAGGCTGCAATACCTCCGAAGTAAACGCCAATTCAACATCCTACCAAAAAAATACAGTGCCATTGCGAGAGTTAAACCCCATTTTCTCTCTTCCACATTCATCCCAATACGGTGCTCAATTTTACAATTTTCGGTCAACTCAAATGACGGAACAACGTGCCACAAACTGCAAGGCACCTCAAAGGATATAATAATCATTCCATCTTGGCCAAAATGTGGTTTATTTAGAAATTGGGAATACACGGTCCTCTCCCGTGTTCGTACTCTGGCAGGTTTATTCCTCCTTCAACCCATTGACATGGAGAAATCATTCGAACCATCTCCCGAATTGCAGAGATTCCTACGTTGGGCCGAACGAAAAGAACAACTCTTCCTCGATAGCTTGAAACGACCAAATACATAACAGATATACAAGATAAAATATTACACATCATCAACCTTACTTATTTCTATTCATTCTCAAATGTGAACCAATTCAAACTCATTTTGTTTTTGATCCTATCAAACGCATGTGTTTGAACCCAACAAACACATCCCATCAAACACAAACACATGGTCATCGGTATTGAATCTTATAACCCTACCTAACCCTAACAGTTAGGTAAAATAGCATGCAGACTCCTAGCTTAACGTGACACTTTTTCGCCTTAAAGCTAGCGCTCTTACATCTTATTTTGGCTCTAGCTTTTAGGAAAATAAGATGGGAAAAAAGTTGTATGTTTTTGCAAGGCGGAAGCCTGAATCCATATCTAGAAGATGCATACATCAATTCATCTATCTTCTATCCTTCTATTCTATTCTATTCTATATGGAACAGCTCTAGGCTCTAAGGGAGCTCGTATACTCAATTTGATACCATAGATAAGGATGAAGATACTTACATATGTAAAGGACGATTTAGGTCGGTAAGTAACAAATGATGTACTTCAGACGAAAAAATGAAATATAGATCTAAATAGGATAATATAGAACGATTAATGACGGGATGCTAGTGACGTTCGAACATACTGGGCGAGTCGGCCAGAGGCTATTTTCACCAATACCTTTATGGATCTTATACATGATGTAGAATTGTCCGAAAGGGCTGGAGGAGTTCGTTGACATGTGGTGCTCAATGTACTCCTTTACTTTAGGCCCTATTATATGTTCGTAGTCATCCAACCATTCTTGAATCTTGGCTTTCAGCGAGGCAGTTGCCTGTAAGGCCTCTTCCAAAGAGAGGCGTTCATAGACAGTTTCATTCAGGAGGTGTACAAGGCAATCTTTAACATACTGTTCATATAAGACAGCGCAGGGTCCAAGCCCTTTGTCTGCCAAAGGGTACAGATGTTTAGGATCAGATGCTAGTTGTTCCAGTAATCGTTCTTGGAATGGGAGGATGTTGGAATCAGCATTCTTCTTAGTGTACAGCTTTTGAACTCGAACATAGAATTTACTGAGGCGTGCTGGGACCCAGTCGGGGATATCACACAGGTCTGGACGCCAGTTCGATCGTATGTAAAGCTTGGATTCAGGAGGGGGAGGAGCATCATCTGACATTGAATCATCTTGAGACTCCGAATCACCGGCAAAGAAAACTCTACGATGGAAGTCAACTTCTAAACGGTCATAGCCCGTAAAGATGGACCCAGTTGTGAATTTAGGTTTGCATATGAATTTTGGACCAAGTCCAAGGAGTGATTTTGCATTTGCTGGAGCAGTTTTATTTGGTGTTAAATCATGGAAGGCCATGTTTGTTGGAATTGTAGAAATTGTAGACACATTTAATTCGGAGATAGGACATTGAGAACGGAGAGACACAGCATTATGAAAGGGAGATAAAGAAGTATTTGGAATAAAGCCATAAGCTTTCTTGACTTTGGCTCGGATTAGGGCTTCCGAGTGTCGTTCTGACGAGTCCAGACTTTGTGCTTCCCTTTCTTGTTGGACTTGGAGCGACCGCGTGATAGCTGCGGATTCAAGCTTGAGTTGGCGTTTGAGGTATCTCGTTCGGCATCGGTGGCTTCGTCTCGCTGTCTTCTGCGCTTTCCTGCACGGTTGTGGATGTTCTGCTGATGTCCATTGCGATTCTTGGGATGATGCTTGGAGCCGGGCTTTCGGTGCTTTTTGGGAGGTGGCAAATTGAATTGCACCTTCGTACTGGGGCTTGGGGACTTTGAGCGGTCCGATTCTATTGTTTGTTCTGTGCCGGAATCGTAATTCGGCACCTCCTCTTTTGATTCAAGGGAGGTCTTCAATTGTTGCAATTCTTTCTCTGACTGAAGGCGCTGTGAGCGTTCTACTTGGAGTTCTCGTTCAATGAGTGCTATCCTGTCAAGAATTGCATTGGCGGCCTCGTCCGTTTGCTTTTTGTGCTTGCTCATCTTTTTGTCCATCTTATTATCCACAGTAGACTCAATAGTTCTTTCCGTGGTAGGAGGATTTGCAGACTGCATTTCCGATTCCATTCTTTCAGCAGTGTTATCCGCCAGGGTGGTGAGATTATGCTCCACCTGAGACTTTTTAAGGTCTTTTGCAGTCATATTATGAATATACTGGTTGATAAAACTAGCCCTTGGTTGGAGAAAAAGCCATCTGATGGCATCGAGTAGGTCTGTGCAAGCTTCGGCGTGATCAAAGGGTTCATACTCAACCTCCTCAAGGGAGGTGAAGAGTCTTTTAGCAGGAGTGTCCGATGGTTCGGATGAAACGGAGGAGAAAAGCGATCCTTCGACATAGTTTTCTTCACGGATACTGTCCAATAGGACTAGCTTTTTACAACGATGGAGTTTTTGATCCTCTGTTCCACTCCCGATGATAGCCTTTAATTCATTGCTCGAATAGTTTCTAGTGAAATAGAACTTGTTCGTTTGGGGTTGCTTCAATGTACGGAGAGGCGAGAAGACAGTAGAGACAGCCGATTCTGACTCTTTAGTCGGGGCGGGGGTATTGATGACGGTAGGAGGGGGGCCCATATGATTATTTTGCGCAAGAGTGCCTTCATTCTGTGCAACTCCCTTCAAAAATCTAATCATGTCAAACCCTTCAGTTTCTGCTTTTTTAAGTAGATCTAAAGCCGAGAGAAAACCCTTTTCAGAGCTTTCCGTGATGGCACTCGTGTCCTCCTGTCGAGTATAAATGCCGATGGGGCATTTGAGATTACCCTTGGGGGTAGCATCGTTTGGGACGATTGGGGCATTCGTAGTAGAATCAGGGGGGATTTCCGCGGCCGACTTGTTAACATCATTCTCTGCTACTGCCCTAGCAGGGGATCGTGTCAACCTGTCCAATAGAACTTTGGCATCCTCGGGGGCTCGACCACATTTGTTCTCACGTTTGTAAATCCCGATGAAGATCTCAAGGGTAGTGAAGTGTGCGAGAATCTCCCTCTGCGAGAGAGCGAGTGTGTCGGCGACGAGGTTATGCGGGCCATATTCGGCCGCATTATGCGTAATAAGGACGATTTTGCTCATAACGGGGAGTGAGCGGGCGATGAATTCCACCAGGCCCACCCTCAATGACTTGTTCACTGCTGTAACAGCCTTGATATAGTGGCGGTGGTTGACGTTCGTCGCCTTGGCAGCGTCTTCACGCGCTTCATTCAGAATACCCATGAAGTCGGGGTCCTTCTCTAAGCGTTTCGGCACTTGAAACGGGAAACTAACAGCGTAGCTACTGGCGATGAGCGAGTGATTGGCGCTAAGCCTGATGATACTCTTCGAATCGTTAGAAATTAAGGATGGAGAGGATAAAACAATAAAACAGTTCAAGCAACTCCTTGCGGAATCCGGAGGATTGAGCCGTTTGACAATCTTTAATGACAGGTGGCACGAAAATCACCCAACAGCTGCTAAACTTCTGTGGGGCTACAACAATTGGGAAGAAACAAAGCTATATGTTGATGCATTCTTCGAAGGAGAGGTTGATGTGGCGGATGATCCAATTCACGAGATAACATTCCTTAAAGACGGAACAATGAAACTGCCAAATCTTAGTCCATTTGAACAATGCATGTTGTGTAGGCTTTATTTTCATTGTTTCAGCCAGCAACAGCTCATTGGGTTGTGCTTTGCCCGACACAGAACTCGCATTGGACAAATTCTGAAAGTGTGGGCTCCTAAATGGGCTAATATTGGAGATGATCTCAGCCATTTGGATATTACTGCTGACTATCTCTCAAAGGAAGTGCCGAACAAGAATTTAGAGTTGAATCGAGGAAAGGCAGTGTACCCTGACGGTAAAGACTGGCATATGGGGACCAAGAGAAATGACACAGCCGTTGCTAAGAGCACATATTCTTCAAAGAATGATGAGGATGCCTTCAGGAGTGTTTGTATGTCTACCGCAACCGGTTTAGTGTTTGAGCCCAGTCCAGCGTTTGCAGGCAGAGCAGGGGAACGGCAAATCATCCGGTACATGTCAAGTTTAGGTCCACTTAATGCCAACACCGAAGACTGGGAAGATGTAGCTTTGTATGATCCGTGGATTCCTTCTAAGGATGATAAATTTTACANCCAACACCGAAGACTGGGAAGATGTAGCTTTGTATGATCCGTGGATTCCTTCTAAGGATGATAAATTTTACACGGCTCTAGATGATGCGTTAAAGCCGGATGAGTTCGATGACATATTGAAAGAAATCATGGAGAAAAGCCCCACGCTAATTAATGGTGCTCTAGATGATGGAGTGCTGCTGACTTGTTCGCCAAATGCTTTGCTAGATGGGGGCATGTCATTTGCGGAGGCTGAAAGTGACAATGAGAGTGATTTGGATGACCAAGACGACGACGACGACGGTGAAAACCAACCACGTCGTGGGCGAGATATCTTCTGTCTCAATGATGCTTTCAAATCATTTGACAATATGGTTGCATGCTACGAAGTGGACAAAGATCAACGTGAAAATGGAAAGCGAAAAAGAGCCCCTATCTTGACAGTAGAGACACTGAAGGAGCAAGCAGACAAGAAGTTACGGGAAGGTCCCAACAAGAGTGGTAAGCGTAAGCTTCGACAACTGGAGGTCCATCAGCGTTTGCATTTATTATACGAGAGTGGATGTTTACGCAAGACTGCACTTTCTTTTTTCTTGTTGGCGACGGAGAGTGACCGCTTGAAGCTGCTAAGTTGGATGGGCAGCTCCTACGCAGACAACATCCCAAAGCCGAATCTAGAGGACCTACCAAAAATCCCATTACGATATGCAAAAATTCCAGCTGACTATATTGTAGGCGCAGACAAAGGCTTCACCGACATCAAATGGGACATGCCAAATCTCAACGAAGAGGAGACGCCTGTAAAGTTGCAGAATTCCAAGACGCATCGCCTATCAACAGAGCAAATCATATCTGAAGTGCCCCTAACATCATGTAGAGCTACCTGCGAGACTGTGTTCGATAGAGTTCAAGAAGAAGGCATTATGCACGAAAAGGTCCCGTACTGGATTATTCCATATATACCTCACGGACATGCCGTTGCTTTTGGCCACGCCAACTTATTCAAACCGTTGAGATTGCCGGGGAAGNTATATACCTCACGGACATGCCGTTGCTTTTGGCCACGCCAACTTATTCAAACCGTTGAGATTGCCGGGGAAGAACTCCATCGTTGGCGATGATTACTGGGATAACAAAACAGAGTATACTCGCATAGAACAACCAACACAGCCGCACGTAGATGTTGAAGTTTGTATGAATAGAACGTGTAACAGATGCCAAAGAGGTGGAATCAATAGGATTTGTCGCACCTGCAAAAAGTTCTATTGCATAACCTGCCACGACTTTGAAAATTGTTCAAGTGATCCAAATAATCCATATATTTAATAGTCCATTGTACGTTCAATAAATTTAATAGTTGCTATTATGTATATGATGGCCATAATGATGCCAAAAGGTAAGCGTTGATGCCTCAAAAGCTAAGCGTTGATGCCTCAAAAGCTAAGAAGTCACTCCTCAAAAGCTAAGCGTTGATGCCTCAAAAGCTAAGAATTCATTCCTCAAAAGCTAAACGTTGATGTCTCTAAAGCTAAACGTTTGCATGAACAACAGATATGATTCAAGATGACTGCAATCAAATTAAAATAAACAACTTAATCATTCCCAATTAGTAATGTGTTAGCTTAAATGTTATGTCAGTGCTTAGTCATTCCCAAGTAATAAGGCGGCGGTTTAAATGTTATGTCAGTGTAGATTGAGTCGTAACTTGTACTCAACAACTAAGCGTGTTCCTCTGACGCTTACGCTGTGAATCATGCTGCCTGAACTTATCTCTGATTGTTGCGTTTTCAACCAACATCAACTCTCCCTGAATTAGACTGGCATTCTTTCGG
>JALLPH010000630.1:0-16654 GCA_036939855.1 Cyclotella choctawhatcheeana
ATTGAGATTTCCTTAATTGCTCAGAAATAATACGTGCGGGGATCTCATTCCTGTAGAAAAAGAGGCAGTCATCACTGACTCTGTGAGCGAGGACCGGTCAAGACGGTATTACCAAAAGAAGATCCTCTCCGCACTACCCAGCCCCCCAACCTCCCACACCTCTCACAACAACTGAACCACAACTGACATAAAGGCAACGGCTCTTCGTCGTGCTCTGATCGCCGATCTAAACAAAGCTAAACAACAGTCGCGACGAAGCTATATTTTAGGTGAGATGTTTCAGATGTGTCCATTTTCAGTGGTCAGAACTGAGATTTACATCGATCGATCAAATTATTACATCACACATCATATCTTTTACCTTGCACCTTGCATCTTCCCATTTTTTCATTCGAAGATTCAACTCTAGACAAGAGACATGCATATTCACTCGCTTGCCTTAGCAGCAACTATCCTCTCCTCCTCACATCATGGTGTAGTAGATGCCCAATACGCCAAATTCACGGGCAGTGCGCTCGCCTCTCGTAAACTATCCGACTCGTCCTCTGATCCAGCAGCAGCAACGCCCTCGCCAACACCCAATGAACCGGATCCAAACGATCCAGGAATCGAGCTCAAACATTTTCGAGCCTACCCCTCCTCACACACATGTGATTCCGACTCGCACGCATTGCCTTTCAACAATCAAATCCGTGGTGTGAATCTTGGGGGCTGGATGGTGCTTGAGCCATGGATTACACCTTCCTTATTTTACCAATTTCTGGATGGGAATGAAACATCCGTGGCTATGGATCACTACTCCTTTTGTGAGGTGTTGGGACCAGAGGAGGGGAATAAGCAGTTGAGAAAGCATTGGGAGACTTGGGTTACGGAGGATATTATCAGGGAGTTGGCGGAGAGTGGGGCTGTGAATAGTTTGAGGCTCCCTGTTGGTGATTTTATGTTTCAGCCCTATGGTCCTTACCGTTGAGTTATTTGTTCTAGTGATCAAAATCGACTTTACTTGATACGGCTGATACAATTGTGTACTTTCTTTCTTCACAGCCGGTTGCACTGATGGAGCTCTTGATTATGTTGATCAACTACTAGACTGGGCTCGATCCTACGGATTAACTGTCCTCTTCGATGTTCATACACAGGTAAAGAACTATTGTTTCAGCCTTACGATCCCTAATCTTCATGCTCTAATCTCATTGAAATGGCCAAAACGTCCTGCAGGTTGATTCTCAAAATGGATTTGACAACGGTGGCAGAACCATGAACTTTGAGTGGACTAAGGGGATCAATACATGGCCGCGTGAACTCACAACATTCCAGCATTGGCCCATCCGCGCCGCGAACTGGATGGGAAACTTTGATCCTCATGCAGTCAATTACACCGATATCAACCACGAAAACATTGAGCACTCTGTCCGTGTTGTCCAAGATTTAGTTGACAAGTACCATGATCATCCTGCTGTACTTGGTATCGAGCCAGTCAATGAGCCCTGGGAATTGACCCCGCTTCACTTATTGAAGCAGTTTTATTGGGACACATATTTGATCGTTAAAAAGAAGGCTCCCTACTGGAAATTCATTATGCATGATTCATTCAGGTTTACACCAGAAACGTGGGGTGGATTCATGAAGGGCTGTCCTGATCGTGCCTTGGATACTCGTGAGTTCATCGCGCTGCTACATGCCGGTCCCTTAACTTACACATTACTTATATGATTTTCTTTTAGATATCTATCAGGCATGGATGGATCCTGCTCCTAGGACTACTTTCTATGGCAATGCTTGTTCTCAAAAGAATCAGATAGCTCTGATGGAGAGAGAATTCGGACCAGTTGTTGTTGGAGAGTGGAGTCTGGCAACTGATAATTGCGCAATGTGGTTGAACGGGTTTAATGACAACTTGCCGGGGTAAGAAGACTTCTGTATTCATGTTCTAACACACAGTCGCTTTGCGAACGTCGTTCCTCATCTTCTTCTTACTACCAACAGATTCCCTCGATCACCGTGCAAGTACATTCCCTGCTCGTCTCCATACATGAACAATGACAACTACACTCAACCTGGAACTCCTATCGATGCGGGTAAAGGTCTACAGGTAAAAATTCAATGCTTCTGTTGTTATTTAATTAATAGTCATGAAGTCTTGACATGTCATATATTACTCTAAAGGGACCCTTCGGCACCGGAATGAGTGGCCCCTCTTTCGGACTATGTCCGGTCGATCGTGATTGGATGACTGAACGACAGAATAGAGGCGAAGGAGGGACGTCGTGGGTGATGGATCCACCCGAAGCGCCTCGCGGCCGTGATGGTACTGATGAAGTGATGACTCATCTAGCTGCAAAGAAAATCTCTGCATTTTCTGGAATAGGCCATGGATTCTATTTTGTGAGGCGAAAAGAATATGGCTCCTTGCAATGAGACATGTGAAAGAATTGTGTGATTCCAGCCAATCTGGCATCACGGAATTCTGGACCAGCAAGATTCGAGAAATCATGCCCTGTCAAAATGCCAAGGGTACGAAATTTTGCCTCAATGAGGACAAGAGCTTGATCGTCCACGTTTTGTACATCGGTGTGGCGTTCCTCATCGTCTTCTTCCATGGTTGCTGATGATGGTAGGTTACGAATGATTATGGAGGAGTGTGCTCTCTGGCGTCATGAAGATGCGTGGTGCTCAGCAGTCAAGGATCTACTGTGTTTTTCAACTTTAAAGGTAATTCCTGCTTTGATACTTTTTGCCCTTCTACTTGTCATTGGGAGTTTTCATTGAACAAAGTCAATATCACCCCAACAGTCAATTGAGTGCAAAATTATTCATGTAGATACATATCAAGAGTTGATTTGCTACTTGATTGGGTATTGGGATTATGTTGAATATCACCTGGTTTGGTCAGAAGCCAGACCATTGGTTGAGAGAGGCTACTCTTGATTTGTAGATTTACCTATGAGATTGGATATGTCTTTTGAGATATCAGACAGCTCTCGACACATCGCACAAGAGACAAGATAGGAAAAACACACAATACCGTAAGTCTCGCCCGGAAGTATACGCGGCCGCCGCTCAGGTCAATTGCATCTCACAAGTCCGGCAGTATCAACGCCGTCACTGCAAACACAGGGTGGTACTTCGGCGCATCCCCTAATGATAATGTGGGGGATTCAATCCCTGGAATTTCCATACAGGTAAGGGAAAGTAATGATCGCCCTTCTATTTCAATTTCCACGCTTGGATCCAACATCATGTCTGTTTGATAGATCTTAACAATCCTCAATGGTCGTACATGCTTGCACTGGAGCGTGGTTGGATACCTAAGGGTAACCTTAACGACCCAGCAATCACCAACGCTTGTGAACGTGAAGATCAGGGTGCTTTTGTGTGTGAGTGCAACAGAGATGCGTCCGATGCTACCATCAAGAATGGCTTGGGATATGCATTGGGACAAGAAGATAAGGATGCATCATACCTAGACGGAATGAGTGGCGATGAATTGTACGACGAAGCCGATGAGATTTTTGACGAGTTCTGGCAGGCCCACCGTGCCATTGGTGCTACTTGTGACTTCGGGGGTGCGGCTAAACTAGCTGGAGTGAACGCGACACACAGTGAGGATTACTACAATACAGATGACTACTACAATGTGGTAAGTTTCGTTTCAGCTAATTTCCATTATGTTTGCTTGGCACACGAACATGTCAAATCTTGACGTATATTTTTCTACTACTAAGTTGGAGATCAAAGAATTCCCCATTTGGAAAATAATCTTATTCAGCGTCGCTGGTGTCATCATCGGAGGAGGAGCGGGGTTCACGGTGGCGATGAAGACATCAACCAAATTTAATCGTGCGGTTAGATCAAGTACTATGTTGCGTCCCATCACTTCAACGGCAGCCTTTAGAAGATCGTTCGGTAATCTCATTGATGCTGGCTATGGAGAAGTCCCTGGAGGAGTCCCAGGAGAGAGGGCCCCGTCTTTCTGATAAGTTATATGAGTTCTAAAACATTATACTAAAGTTGAGGAATGGGTGACTCACAGTGTAGCCATCAATCGGGCAGTGCACCTCAATTGAAGATGGTTAGGCATTAATGATAAATATGTGTAGAAAATTTATGAGTGAAAGATTTGCCTTATGGTAGGGTGTTCACATTAGAAATGAATATCATCAGCAGATATCATAGACCCAAACCTTCTCATTCTCTCCAAAATATCTCTTGGCTAACTGTATTCCATCTTCAGTCGGACTACTAAACGCCACTTTTTCTACTGGAATCACCATGCCAAACATGAAATTTCCACGTGCACTCTCTAACAATTTGGTAGCAATGCCCTTTTGTCTGTGGTTACTATGGACCCATATTTGATGTATCCCGAGAATAGATGGATGAGGAGTTGTTTCGCGAGAAATAGACCGAATGCCACCATCAATCTTCTCGTGCAGCAGTTCGTAAGCCTTGTTGATACGTTTTGCCAGAAGTAAGCCCACAATTCGTTTCTTCGAGATGTAAAGATAGCTAGTCAACTCTTGAAGCCCATCGATTATCCCTGTAGAATCTTTACTATTATTCGAAATAGAAGAAGCGAATCCCAACTCACCATCTACAATGCGTTTTACTTCCTCTACTTTCTTTTTACCAGGAGCATCGTCTCCTCTAACTTCAATTATCCTTTCTTCGCCAAATCTAGCCACACATCGTTCCTTCTTGAAGCCCAGGCAAGGCACCCCTTCTTTGTAGGATTTGCAAATATTAATATGATTTTGTTGATCTTCTTTTGTACCATGTACAATAAGACTGGAGCAGATGGGGCATATCTTGTGAGATGCAAAGGATTTTTGACCCAAGTCTAGATAGAGTTGCGACTGTTTGCGTGGTTTGGTTGTCTTTTTGGTTGTGGTGGAGACAGTTGATTGGCAAGTCTCGATTGTAGGTGTGTCAAAGTCTGTTGGGTTATTCTCTTTGTTCATTATCTCGCTTTCATGAGTCGGTAGTGTTCCCAACTCTGCATGTTCACAAGATGATGATGTCACGACATTGTGGTCACTCGCGGGAGTACTGTATGCATGCGATTGGGATTCGATCACATAGTCTATTGCAGCCTCACATTTGACCGCATCTGTGGTGGGAGTAATGCCCATATCCATTAGCTCAGAAGACGAACTAGGCGGTGTCTCGACGACAAGGCTGTCATCGTCAGATGGAGGCGTCTGAAGTGACATGTTTTGCATATCACTAGTTTCCGTAGAGGAATGTGGAGTGCAAAAACGATTGTCGTCGACACTCGACTGAATTACAGCACCCGAACCTTCTGAATTCTGATATGATTCATCAGCATCCCTTGGTGTATCGGGAGTGGCTTGCAAATCGTTGGACGCGGCAGTCGATGGGGTACCAGCTGTTTCGTTCTCTTCGGCTTGTGCTTGATGCATTATTATTGGTGTCCTCTTGAAATAATTCAGAATTGTGGATGTCGATGTTGTGTTTGATGAGGCCTTGCGCTTGCTCGTCTTCTTTGTGGGTTTGAGTTTAACTGTGCGTGCCATGGTTCATGGTTTGGTTGTTCGTTTCCTGTTTGACTCTTTTGGTTGACCTTGACCACCTGCGCCATAAAAAAGTGGGCGAGGTTGAAATTCGCGAAGCGAAAACGACGAATCTTCGTGACGTTTATTTTATTCCTGGTGACTCACTTTGACTCACTTCCACTTTCACTTCCTCTTTTTCTCATCAGACTATCAGACGAGGAAAACCAAAATCCCTTGAAATCCCTACACATAATATTATTATCTCAAGCCGAGAGGAAATCCAGAACCATGCCATCCAATACAGCTGCACTCGTAGGCATCCTCGTGGCCGTCCTCACACCTGAATCTCTAGCTTTTGCCCCTTCAGCACAACACACCAGAAGTGTCACCCACATCGAAGCAAACAGAGACGATAACATCATCACCCCCGTCCTCTCGACCGCCATCCTCTCCTCCGTCCTCCTTCTCGCACCTCTACCTTCCCACGCCGAGAAGAACAAAGAATTCAGTTTCCCTCCCATCGACCGTACCGACGCGTCACGCTGTACACTAAACTCCTCCAAAATGGGCCAAGCCAACGCGGCTCGCGACAAACTGTACGATTTGCGAGAATGTAAACTCAGCGGTGTCAAGGGTGACGAATTTGACTTAAGCGGTGTCATCATGACGAATACAGATTTATCAAAGGCTTCGTTCAAAGAGGCTCAATTCTCCAAAGCGTATCTTAGAGATTCAAATTTTGAAGGTGCAGATTTTACGAATGCTATTGTGGATAGGGCTAGTTTTAAGGGGAGTTCGTTGAGAGGTGCTATATTCAAGAATGCGGTTTTGACAGCAACTAGTTTCGAAGGGGCTGATGTTGAGGGAGCAGATTTTACTGAGGCATATATTGGGGATTTTGATATTAGGAGTTTGTGTAAGAATCCTACTTTGAAGGTGAGTTATGCTAAGTTCATTCTTTGTCGTGTTTGGTGGCTTTGACTTGACCATAACCGAACTTACATTGTTTCATGTCTTCCTTCTCACTTCAGGGTGAAAATCCAACCACAGGAGCAGATACTAGAGAATCGGCAACTTGTATTTAAGATATTTTTTATCAAACAATGATAAATTCAAATACTTATGTCTAATGTTAGGTTTGTCTGGGTTGAAAGTAAACATTCCAAAATAACTTCACTTGGATTGTATGCTTAACTTATGTTGCGCACTTTCATTGATATTGTTCCCCAGCTATTTAATCTCCCGAATGCATGTTGTCTAATTCAGTGTTGTTGTGAGTTTTAGTTGTGTGTTGTGTGAGGAAGATTTTTAGAAACAACTACAAAATACGCGCGGGAAAGCCACGACTTCCCTCCACATTCACACTCATTCGTTCATCATCATCATCTTCTCTCCGCCTTAACAAACTACAAACTTTACATCCGACGCAAGAGCCAACCATGTCACTGATTCGTAGTACGTTTATCCCTCTCGCAGTGCAATTAGTGCTGGCATCATACGTAATCTCGTCGGCATCAGAACTTAAATTTCTCTCGGGGGTTGCAGACACTAAACAATATTTCTCAATTGACAACACCGTCACCAAAGCAAATATGTCGAAAAACAAACGCACAATCAAGAGACATCATCTGATATGTCTCCACAACGGCCCGTTTAATCAATACAATATTGTATATAATGCTTCCCCAGAGAAGTGTTGTAATGATCTATGGCTGAAAGGTCTCATAGAATCAGAACATAGACAGTATTGTTTAGATCGTATGGCTTTGCTTCCTGACATACTATCTCCTGCTACTTCGATTGGATCAGTATTAGAGAAACTTAATTTTTCACGAGCTAATGTGAGGCCTATACACTACTTGACAATTGACGAAGAGCTACACGGGGAAGAAACTATGTATGACCTCAACTCTGATTATATACAAGTAAGACATGTCATGGCGCGAGATGAACATAAAGAGAGAGAGAATATTCGTGATTTACCAGATCATGGAGTTGCTTCTTATTCTCCGTTTCATTTGGTTGATTTCATGCCTGGAGGACGTGAAGCAATGAAACATAATCAAGCAGCGAATAATGATCGTAGCTTGGTGTCATTAGTGTATGGGAGGGTGAACACTACATTATCATCTGACGGTGGAATGCACCGTGTCTTTCGCCAGAGAGTGACATTATCTTTAAATGGGATAGAATCAACACAGTATATTGAATCAACAAAGTATCGAATGGACATTAATACAACCGTTCTTCTTCCACTGATGGAAAGTGTTTTCATTGATGCAGATGATCCATTTATTGTTGAGTATGACGGTGATTCTCCGGAACCTTTATTATGCCGAACCTCAATGCTAGACCATGAAAGTTTAGTGTCAGAGTCCAAATGCAGTGTAAAGTTTGTATCATCCGAAACAATTGACATTGAACAACCATCTTTTGCTTCTCGTCAATACGTTGTGGCATTTCAACTCAATGCATCGATAGAGTTTTCGACCAACAGTCTTTCAGAAACATTGGAACAAAAATTGCAGATTGGACTTGATTATGGAGCTACTCTTCATATACGATATCTTTCACCAACTTCCAACCAGACTGGTGTATTTGATGGGTTGAATGGCATAGTTCCTATTGCAATCCATCAGCCAACACTCTATTCTGGTATTGTTTGCTTGACTGAACGAGTGAGTGGCAATGAAGTGCAATATTTTCTGCTGGACACGGATGCTACTCCTGATGCTCAACGTGAATCCACCACACAAGAGCCAATAACTATCCATGTGGCAGTTGGCTTGGATGGTGATTATTGGTGGGTCACCACCATTACAATGCTCTGTGCTCTATTTGGAGGGTTCATCGTGATGAGAAGCATTGATACAGTTAGCTCTTTCGATTGAAAAACATTATCTTAGATCTTAGCAGCATTGGTGCACATGGAATCTTACATAGAGTGTTTTAACAACTAGATTTTATCACATACAGTTTCACCAGTCTCATCTTTACATAAGTATTCATTTCCCTGTATCTTCCTTTCCATCACTCTTTTTGATATGAGGAATCAACCTTCTCAGCACTTCATTCACTCCATCCAGTACCTTTTTCGCTACACTCAACCTCTCAAAGATACTTTCCATTGCAAGTACCTCAGCACGAGAAGGAGGAGGAGGATTAGCACCAGTAACAGCTAACCCATCCAGTAACAACCAGACAGCGTGGCTTAAGCGTAGAGCTCTTCTGAGTGGTGAGTAGCCAGTAGAATCATTGGCGGATGACCTGCTTTGCTTAGTAATTTCGTCAACACGACTTACAGGGCCAGCCTGAGCCAACATTGACTTCGAGTATTCTTCTAGAACAAACTCTTTGGGCCAATCGTTACGTTTTGGCAATAATGCCATGAGTTGAGAGGAAAGTGGTATAGGTGTCGATGATACCCTGTTCAATAGTCGTATGAGTTCGTCAAGACTTTTCCAGAGATGATATTCCATCATCGTCACACCTTCATTGGATGGAGCATTGGCAAACGTAGAGAAGTCAGGCAGGTGTTCATCTCCTTCATTAGTATGGATTGTAAATGTTGCCCTTCTGAAATCTAGTATAGATTTGGACAGATTAGCAAACAATTCTTCCTCTTGTACCATGATGGGTTGCTGGTCGTTCTCTTGGTTCATCCAATAATTCTTGATGGCTTGTGCATTCACAGCTGAGGCATCAATCAAGGACCGGTAGGCAATGGCATCGTAATTGACTAGCTCAATTACATCAAGATAATCTGTTTCATACTTGTTTCCATCTTCTTTCTTCTTCATCTGATCCTTGATCTTTTGTGTAGCCTTACTATCATTGGGTTTGTTTTGCAATGATATGTTTTCATCTGGTCCCTTTGGCTTTTCCGTCAAATAGACTGGGGCATACTCGAAGTTTCTACACCTAAAACTTTCAGCAGCAGATGCACTCATAGCCGCAAGAGTTACTGAGTTTGGTTCCACTAGCTCATCTAGACATTCCGTGTCGTCAGGTTGAGTACAGATATCCTCTTTATCAGGGAAAGCACTGTTCAAATTGTCCCTAACCAATTCAATCTCTGGCCAAAACTGAAAATCACCTGTTGGAATCAAATATGATGGACTTAGATCCACAACTCTAAGTCTATCCATAGCCTGAACTAACAGCACAATTCGTCCATCTTCATCCATAAAACGATAGTCTGTAATTCGCATTAGAGTTGCATACCTCGTCGTATCACCATTGTATATATCATAATCTGATAGACATGCAAAGAACCATTGACCATCTTTGGCCAAAATGGAATGGAACATGTGGATATGATCTGTAAGATGAATGTTCCATTTATATTGATAGCCCGGTAGCATTGCGTTGCACTTTTTTGCATCATTACCTGTTATTATGGATAAGTCTTTTATATCTAATACAGGTAGGTCGTGAATGACAGACATGCCATAGGCGAGTTTCGACGAGTAATCCTCCGATTGCTGGGTGTCTACATACTAACATGAGCACGAGAATAGCATGATGTAACAATTAAATGAGAAAAAAGAACAAACATTACTTTAACATCATTATCAACCTTCTCACTTACCAATGCTTTACGTAACTGCCTGACCATCTCCATGCGTTGCTTTCTTGCAGACTCGCTCTCGTGTTTCGAGAAGGGCGGAACATCATTTGTGTAATACTCTGGTTCAGGCGAACTGCCGTAACTGAGACGGCTGAAATACGGAGAGGGATTCTGAGCTTTGTGGGGGGGAGCGAACCCCCATGTTGATTGTTGTAGGTAGATCAACGTTAATGCAGTGAACCTGTTCATGACGGAATATCTATCTAGGCTTGTTATTGTGTTGTGAGACCTTTCAGTAGCATTGTTTGTCCCAAACAGGTATCGTATGGTTTGGTAATATTTCACATCATTGGCGTGACGATGAGCAGTTTTGCGTCATGTTATTGTTCTTGATCAAAAATGCCATTCGAATGCTTCATTTTACCTTGCTGGTAAGATTTTCTCGAGTATCTAGTCTATTTATTCTTTAAAGAATTGAAAAAGTAATATTAAACGATAGAGGTAAGATATTTGGCATCAAAGACACTCCTTTTTTTGGGCAGAAACAGCTGGCAGGCTGTTGCGTTGAATGATGAAGAGAATTAAAGGTTGGAAGTTGGAAGAAGGCCGGCAGTAAGCAGTAATTCATTTAACCTAGAGAAGAGAGAAGCTCTCATAATAGCCAGCAACAAAATGAATAGTGAGGCGACATTAACACTCATCTCAATGGGCTTCAATGAAGCGCAGGCCCGAGATGCGCTTTCGGTATGTTCCAGCAATCTCGATAGAGCAATTGATTTTCTCCTTGGCGGTGGAGGTGCTACTGCGGATGCCACTTGCAGTCACAATACATCATCTTCAGCGGCAACTGATAGAACCATAGTTCATTCAGAAGTGAGTCAGTACAGCTTACTTTCAAGCAAAAGTGCGTGCACTTCAATTGCTTTGACTTTGGCATCTCGTATACTCTCCGAACATGTCAGGACCACCAACAATGATGAGCACTCATTGAAAAATATCATCACATCATCATTTTTAAATGGAACAATAATGCAGGGGATGCAGAGTTACGATAAACTGCAAAAAAGCAATAGCTTGGATGTGGAGCATTTATCTGTGGAAGAAATTCTCCGACTGTCTGCGGGATCGAACCGACTGTTTACCACAATGAAATTGTTGGAACATTCACCACGTCAGGGGATTCTCTCTTCATCTACCGATAATCCCATTGGACTACAATCTACATTATCTGCATGCAGAAGTGATGCTAGCAATGAGCAGTCATATATCGCAGTTGTGATTACAAAACCGCCTGAAACAGTATTGATTATGCTGCCGCCATTAAATGCTACTGCAGCTCATCAGAACTATGTTTTACTTGATTCGCACCCGAGGCCCAGCAATTTTACACCACATCATCCATCTGGATCGTATGCCCTATTTCACTCTGATCTACAAAGTTTGGTGAGAAGTTTGGAGGAGATCTTTCCGGTTGTGGATTTGGGTTCAGATGTCAACGAGATGATGGCGATGATGTACAATTCTTTTGATGTGTATCCATTTGAAATAATATAAGGAACGTATACCATAAAAAGGAGAAATTTGGAGTGATATTTCTGCAAACCATAACATTAAAGATGACTGTAATTCTAATCAGCTACATCTACTGTCAACAGGATTCTCGGTTCACCTTCCGTCAGCTTTGGACTTCTATGGACTGCAGCAAGAACACCATTATCTTCTTCCTCCCATGCTTTCCCCATCAGTAGTACAGCATCCCCAGCTTTTGCACAAATCACAGGGTCTATATTAGTATGCATCTTAACCAATCGTACATCATTGGGTGGAACTATGAACTCGTTGGCTAATATTGTATCGTCGATCTCTAAATTATTCAATACGCTTCGATTTATAATATGTCTTGACTCGCCATTGATGCTATGTGTCTCCATTGTAAAGGGAATGTATTCGCATCCAGGACCGATAAAAGACATCACCAATCGAACAGGGACATGATCTGCATGCCATCTCGGGCATTTAGTCCCTACAGATCCTATTGTAGACACTAACTTAGCTCGACATGATATATAATTGTTCTGTGGAGAGACTATTGATTGATAGTACGATAGTACTTTTGTGAGATGCTGTAGCGTTGCTTGGTCGTGCATTCTAGTTTCGGGTAGGGTTCTTGTTGACTCGTCATTCTCACTTTGAGGCTTGAAAAGCCCACTTTTTTCCATCAAAACATGTGCACCAATGGATGGATCTTGAAATGTTACATCAGCAGAAACAACACGAGACCTTTGTTTTAAGTTTTCCTTCTGGTGCTTTCCCATTAAGAAAATATTTGCAGTTGAATCCCAAAGTGATTGAGTTCCCCCAGTCGCAACATCTTTGTGGCAACTATTGTTATTCAAATTCAAAGATTGCATCCAAATCTCTGGGTTTGGAACTGGCATGTGTCTTGTATGTACATTTGTTTTTTCAAAAACAGGATGCCGCCGCGTTGGTGGTTTAGACGAGACCAGCGGCAACTCACGTTCTACTTCGCTGGAATCGACATCATTTTTTACCGTTGACAATAACACTCGTAAGTTGTTATTTGTACCATAGAATGGTGGTAAAAATGTTTGGTGAATATTATTTGGTGTAACAGCAGCAATGATTGCGACAACATTGAAGAGAACTAAGCAACGCATTGTTTGATTTACCTTATTTTTGTGTGATTGATCGTTGATCGATCGATAGCAGATAGGTACTTATGTTGTCGCAGCTCCGCTGTCATCACATTACCTTCTGCGTTTCAGCGCCAATACGTTACAGCTCGAGCTTCATAGAAATTGACTTTGAAATATAGAGGTAGGATATGGCCTGAATGAGCCGTCAAACAGCTGGGACAAGAACAGCTGAGGTAACTACTGAAAATAGGCCGAAGGAACAGCTGGGATAAAAAAAGGCCCAAACAGCTGGGACAACATACTAACTACTTAGTATGACCTTGGGATAAAATACTACCTGCTGCAGCTAGTTAAATGGGGTTGAACAAGTTTTGAAGTCAGAAAAGTTTTGAAAATGACTCTACACCTTTTTATTTGATTAGTGTCTATTTAAGAAGTACTTGTACCGCTAAAAGCTGTAGTTTCTCTGTAGAGATTTGTCTAGTTGGGTAGATAGGAACAGCATCCTGTTTAATCACGAGTAAAAATTTCTTCATCCGTGGCTCAACTGATCGTGAGGTAAGTCCTGGGTGAGAACAAGTGAATAGAGGAAAATGAAGAACAACAAACATATGGTAAGTATTACGTATGCTCCAAATCCAAAAACAAAAACAGGGTTAAAAAGATAGCATGCTATTGCACTGAAAGTGAATTAAATTATGAATGGATCAAGAGGATCCAGCAGTTTTTTTAGATAGTGATAGTTCTAGATAGCCAGCATCCACACCATCCCACCAATTGCCCACAAACGCACTTCGCCCTCCACACTTCTACTTCTACATAGAAACGAGACAATTTGATTGGTTCCTCTAGTAGGTATCGTCTACTTGAGTAGTAGCTGGTAGCTGGCTAAACAATGGTTGGCAAATTGAACTACCAAAATATTACAAAAATATATATTTGAATGCTATTCCAGTTGGAGGATATATTTGAACCTATATAGTTTTGTAATCATGATTAGCAGAGATGTGTCTTGCTGACCTCATCTAGAGGAAATTCTGAGATTCAAGATGGTCCCAAGACCAGTGCACTTAAGGTACTAGAACTAAAGCTAAAGGAGTACTACTTAATCCTTCAACCCTCTCAGCTTATGAAAACTTGACTTAATAAAAAGTACTAATTTGATATCTCCACCTGTGATGATGTTGCCAATCAAGCTGTAGCTGTACTACTCTAGGGTGACTGGTAAAAAGTTTTGTGTTGTGTATTTTCCTTTCTCCTTTAATTATGCATCTGAGTCGTCCTTGTTCTACACACGCAATCCATTGCAGTGACAACTTAGTCGTAACAGTGCCTTCTACTAAAGTAGTACCTAGTAATCTATGATAAAGAAAGGGTGACGAATTCATCATGCACAATAATATGTTTCATTGGCAAAGTTAGTTTATTGTACAGCACCCTATTGTACGAAAGCTGCATTGTATCTACTTTACTTATGCCCGGCAGCAGCTTTGTTTTTCCTTCTCTGATGCTCCAACAACTGCTTCTGCATATTCCTAACATCCTTTGAATATGTATCTCTAGTTCCAGAGGGAATAGACATTCTATACCTTAATTCTTCGGTAGACAGGCTTTCTGCCAGCTCCAACAATGTTCCGAGTACTGTACTGATGTGATTCGGCGCTACTTTATCTGGACGCATCGTTCGATAGTACCATTCACCTGTTGTAGGGTCAAAGCCTACTTCAGCTATCTTTGATCCATTCTCGGCTCGATCGGCTTCGAGGCGATGTCGTTCACTAGGTGGGAGACGGAGGTAGCGTGTCATGTCTACAGAGGTTCCTTCTTCGCCCATCACTCCAACTCGTAAGATATCTTCGTTGTCATTTCCATTTCTACCAAAATTTTGTCTAGGAGGCAAAATTTCTACATCAATCGTGACTGTATCAAGATACTTCCATTTCAACAAGTTGACGTCTGTGCCACAGACGTATGGCATATTGGGTTGAAATATAATCCCGTCCGTCAAATGATTGTGGGTCTCTTCATACTTATAAATCCTCATTCCCCTCTCCTCATTAACATTACTTAACAAATGATCCAAATCAACTCTTTTTACAAAGTTCTTTCTCACCAATGGCAATGCCACTTTGGGGTCGCTCACCGATGCAGGGTTGAATACATCGATACCTGCACCTTTTTTTACAAAAGAAGCTGCCTTCAAATGGCGCAGTCTCTGTTCAAATGGCAGCTGTAGTATTGGCTCCGAGGCTGAATTGGCCAAGACATCGAATACAATGAAAATAGGCCTCCGTAATTTACGATGCACAACAACTTCTCCGTCCAGAATCGCTCCAGGTTTAATAGCCGAAGCTAAAGTAACTAAATGCTCACAGTGTAACTTGGGCTGGAACACTTTCTTGGTTTCGTGACTTGCTCTATCGACTAAGACTGCTGTCTTACCAGTAAACACCATCAAATAACGAACACCATCTGTCTTTTCACTCAGATAATAGCCAGCGCTGCCATTAGTTTCGTCTGCGTCACTTCGTTGCACTTCTTCAATATTGTGCCTCGAGAAATTGACGGGCATGCACCCGATAAAATTTCTTGGAGGTTTGCATTCTCCACCGTCGGCAGTTTCCGCCGCCCCACCCCCATCTGCAATAGCAGATCTCCAACTTTGACATCCACTCTCGATGAATCGTTTGATTGTACCACATTGTCCAATTGCCAGCTTTGACGCATCGGCATCCGGATTGACTTGCAGAAAATCTTCCACTTCTAGAACATCATGAGTAGGATTTATTTGTTGCAGCATAAACCACAACTGTCGCGACAGATTCTCTGCCAATTTATGAGCTGTTGCCTCATCTGCAGTTTGGATCAACTCCTGGGTCCTAGTGGGGGATAATTCCATTTCAACTTCATAGCCCACTTCTGGATGAGAAGTTCCCTGCCCTCCTCCACTAGATGTTCCTGTAAACGAAGCAGCGGAAGAAGTAGTAACTTCGGTGACATCAATTCTCCAAGCAAAGCTCTTGTCGACACGAGCGTAACTCCTTCTCCTCTTTACTCTCTTTTGATTCCATCCCGCAGGAACATCACGAGCACTATCTAATTGACCATTCTCCATAGGAACCTCACTGGCCAACTGCAGCCTCAAATCATATGGAGCGGCAGGCAATGCGATATCCACAATAGACAATTTTTCTTTACGTTCCTTGTGTCCCCTACCCAAATTATTCGACTGTGGTGGATTGTGAGGAAAGTTAATGCGTGTTTGATCTTGGTAACAAAAAACAGTCTCAACATATTCGTTCTCAGACAATTGCGATTTGATGGCTGCACTTTCACTCTCGTGTTTCTGTGCTCTTACACTGAATGCATTAGTTAATGGACTGATTTCGGATACACCACCATTCGTCCATTTCAAATAGTTGGAGCGTGTAATACCTCCTTCAAAGTTGGTCTTTGGCGCATTGGTGTTTGCATCAGCCGGGGAAATATTACAAACAAACGCGTGAAATACACGGTTCACGCCCTTGATGTTAAGTTGCTTCGCTCCAGAGCTTAAAGCTCGCATATCATGTGAGCCATATGGAGAAATGATAGTTCCCAATCTAGCCTCGATTTCAACCGGTTGATTCTTTTGAGAAGATGGACGACTGCGAGCGGTTGAACGTGCTTGGATTAGAAATGTTTTGATGGCCATTTCGGGTGGAGTAGGACGGGACATGAAGGGGTTATTATTGCTTTGGGAATTGCCGCTGGCTGGAGTTTCGACGGCAGTTCGTTTGGCTAGATTGCCAGATCTGGAGACGAGGTTTCCTATAACGCTGGAAGGGCGTTTGTTGGAGGACATGGTTTGGATTATTACAAGGAGGGCAAGGTTGCCCTGGCAGATAATGGAATGGGGTTGCGGAAGTTAC
>JALLPH010000631.1:0-16631 GCA_036939855.1 Cyclotella choctawhatcheeana
TAGTTTGGGACTCCGCGACAATTGACTAGGGTGGATTTTTAATGACCCAGTCTTACATGTTCGCACATAGGGAGGGGCTGAGGGCTGATGGTTTTCGAAGATCTTGCCGGAGATTGCCAGAGATTTACCTTTCTTAAAAGTGTCATTTAACTTTATCCTGGAAGGTACAGTTTTTCTGTTGTGTTGAACTCTTAAAATTCACAACCAACAACTTTTCAATCACTCTCAATTTTATCCTTCGTGAATTTGTTATGGACGCTAGCATGCCCACTTCAAGTCTTGACCCCGTCTACCCCGTTCCGGCATCGAAGAAGGTAAGCCGCAATGATGGGATAATCGTAGAGCGAATCGACGCCCACACCCTTTCATTGATCCAACGCATATTCAATATTCATATTCAATCTTCCTTTGATTCTTTGCAACAGACCGCTAGGAAGGCCCCAGCCCCATCAGTTCCCACCGCTGAACTAAAATCAACCCAACTATACGTCCTTTCTTCCCGCAAACATCGCGATGTCACCAAGGCAGCCCTCCAACGAGCCATTAATGAACGGGATCGTGCCAACACAGCGTTCCTCAATGCCCAGCAGTGGCTCCGTGATGCAAACGACAACATCACCAAACTCGAAGAGGAACTGAAAGAAGCTCAAGAGGAATACAAGGAAGCCAAGGGCCTATCCTATGCGCAGATTGCAGATATCGAAGTGGAAGAGAGTGAGGATGAGCAACCCAAGAAACGTTCGCGTAAGAGCAATGGCGGAGAGGGAGGAAAGTACAAGAAGTCACCCCTCATTACGGACTTGTTGATGGACATGGCAAAGAGTGGACAGTTAGTTGATGGGAAGAAGTTGCACGAGGTAGATGTCGATGTAGGGACTAGGGATAAGGCCAAGTTTGTTAATGCTATGGTGCTGGTGGAGGAGTTGTGGACTGAGGAGGAGGTGAGAGTTGATTAATCATTGACTGGAAGTGCAGCAGTTTCAGTTGAACACTGAACACATTATTTGACATGAGCTAATCAAACTGATTTTTCTTTGCAGGAACTCTTCCTCAGGTCACCGCCCTCTGAAATAGCCGAGTCGCTCGAGGAATTAAAAATCATCGTAGCCACCATTGGTGAACGCTGTCTTGCAAAACTATGTGAATGGGAAGGGCGCGAAGACACTGGACGGCAAAAGGCAAGTCTCATTTCTGTTGGTATTAGGGCAAGGAAATGTTTCTTGGAAAGGGCAAAAGTAGCCAGGGGTGATGAAGAAGACGATGATCAGCAGGAAGAGAATGACGAGGAGGAGGATGTTGGCGCTGAAGAAGTTTAATGTTTCATTGGTTTATACTTTACTTTACATGCAAATTTCAATAAATTTCTTTGCTTTTTTGTAATCATATGAGTACATAAATGATGATAAGAAAGAATTAGAAAGATCTACTTCAGAGTCGCTGCGTTTGTTGATGTACCATCTATCTATTCTAACTAAATCTGACTGTGTGCAATTTCTACCTCTTTCTTCTTCCTACTAGTAGCAAGTTGACCGCAAGCAGCACTTTCTTCATCACCTCTGGTCCCTCTAACATTCGCAAGAACTCCAGCCGCTAGCAATCGTCTTTGAAACAACAGTATTCGCTCCGAACTTGGCTGCTTGTACCCGTTTGTCAGGTCTGTACCAATGTCATTGTATGGAATTACATTAACCATCAGGTTAGAAGCGGGAACCTCGTTGGTAATATATTTCAAAAAATC
The DNA here is from genome assembly GCA_036939855.1 of Cyclotella choctawhatcheeana. Classification (NCBI taxonomy): domain Eukaryota; phylum Bacillariophyta; class Thalassiosirophyceae; order Thalassiosirales; family Thalassiosiraceae; genus Cyclotella; species Cyclotella choctawhatcheeana. Next base: position 1,739 of record JALLPH010000631.1, read on the forward strand.
TGCTAATCCATCAGCCTCTTGAAGAGAGTCATTGACATCTGCTATTAAAGCTACTTCTATCATTACCGTTCGTAAATTGCGTTTTCGTTTGTGCAGCGTGTCTATCAAGCCTTGACGGAGTTCTGACATTGTATATTTCGTTGTGGGCACAAGTTTTTTTCTTAACTCATCCCTCGCCTAGATGCAAACATGAGTAATAGGTCAGTTAGGGAAGAAGAGAAAGAATATATTACATAACAATTTCATATATCAACTCACTGCGTGTACACTCCAAGCAAGAACGCATTTCGAATCACAAAATTCCATGAATGCTTCAGGAGTTGGTGCCACAGTAGAAACAGTGATACGGGTTGCTTTCAATTGAAACAAATCAGTTTTTGTCATGATATTGATCGCATCTTTGACAGACTGCGCATTATCACTATGTACAATATTCAATAGAATCAAAACTGATATGTGAGGTTTGTATTCATTTGTTTTATTAGATAAAGTGAAAAACTCACGCAGGCTCCCCCATCCCCATAAAAACAATGTTAGATACCGGTGGCAACACAACTTTACCACTGTCTAATATGCCGTCATGACTTAGTCTAACAATCTTTTTGGCATAAAACAACTGAGCCAAAATCTCATCAGAACTGAGTGATCGCAATTTACCCATCTTGCCTGTTGCACAAAAACTGCATGATAGGTTAAAATATAATATTGCACCCTTGCCTGATCGAAACCACTCCCAGAACACTCACCTACATCCCTGTTTGCATCCCACCTGGGAGGAGATGCAAACAGTGGTACGTCCTAGTGTTGCATATCTTGTTGTCCTTGATTCTATTTCATTTGTGTTGGAATCAGCAGCCCAGAATGGAATCAAAACTGTCTCAACCTCAAACCCATCCATTAATCGTAGTAATAATTTGGTAGTACCATCAGTTGAAGTAGAAATATGTATCAATGTGGCCAATCCATTCTCTACTCCACCGCCACAATGCGAATGTAAATCAGCCAACAGAGACAACCCATTCTTACCAATTGTTTGAGTAACTCTTGGAGTTGGTAAGACATGTTGCGCTAGTGACAATTTGTCTGAATATTCACCGAATACTGAATTTGCTGCCAATAAATGAGTATCTCCAAAAAAGTATGTAGGATCTGCTCCGTTACAATAACAATCCCAAGCGAGCCGCGCTCTCCCCCGTCCTCCTAGAACTTTTTCCAATTGATCAATCGTCATTGACAGAGCTGTTTGTTTGTTTTCCGTTGATATTTGTACCAAACCATCATCTCCAACATCTGTGCTTGTACCTTTCTGCAATTGAATGCTTGATGTGGCAATAGTCGCAGCTTGAAAAGTGAACCCTCGGCACGGCGCTTGGGTGATAGCCACTAGTACAAGTATTCCTTTCATACTATTAGTTGAAGGATGGTTGTGGAGGTACGGATTGGTTGATCGGCGAGTAAAAAGTGTTGAGTTTTGTGGTGATGGGATGGGTAGTAGGTAGGTGAATTATCTATCGAGCTACAAAGTTTTTCTATGGGGTGATGATAGATGGCGCCACTTTATTCTTATTAGGGGGTAACAACTGAATATTGGTGGGCATAAACTCAAATTAACATGTATCAATTATGTAAGAGATGAATTTTGCCATCTATCAGTCACTTGTCACTTGCCATACCCTGCTGACTGCCAATGACTGCATCTAAAAAAACGCAGGTTCATCATCTTCATTCGGCATGACAAAAATGAGCGTTGTGGTAATAATGGCTCTGCAGAAATCTTTGCTGCTGTACATGCTACTTTTCGATAGAGTCACATCTTTCACAGCGACATGTATACCGTCGACATCAATAATGCATGGGTGTGTCAGCACTCCTATAACAACGAAGAGTACGCGATGTACGAAACTACATGCATTCGAACCTATGACTTTATCATACATGGCAAGCACACTATCTGAAGAAACACAATTGCAAAACACGCAAATCGAGCAATTGAGTCCCGAAACAACTGTAGCAGTATTTATTATCGGTGTTATCCCATTCATTTGGGCAACAATTGAATTTTGGAGACGAATAGCTGTAGGTGCATCTTTTGGTACTGGAAGTGACGCAGTAATAATCCCTCGTCCTGATGATGATTTTATTACTATCGGGGAAGACGGTAATCCAGAAAGTTCGAGGGGTAGGAGGACATTGGACAAAGGTGCTCTGACTGTGGCATATGTTTTATTTGCAGTGGCTGCGGGAAGTGTAGGCATTGCTCTGGCGAGTGTCTTTATGGGGCCCCAAGCTGACCTATAAGTTGTGTAGATTTTCTGACCTTAGATTGGTCTGTCGCATAAATGAGTAGTCGAGCACCACTGAATATGTTGTATGTCGCACAAACTGATCTTCTCCAAACAATAGAGTACGTCCTTTAACCATTATTACTTATTACCACTTAGTAGATTCGTGCTTTATCTTCTTGCTTGCATTGTCGATCCAATGACAAATAATGAGCAATGCCCTTTGCTTGATACTCAATATATTATTCACTACCCACCCTTCCTGACCTTTTTTGACCTGGGATAATATTTTTTTGGCCTATCTGTAGAGGGTAATAAGTATTCAATTAAGATGCACATTTTCATTTACTAACTTTTAATTCGCTCTGAACGTGACCTCGAACCTCGAGGCCCGCGTCTAGATAAGTACTCCCGCGCCTGACTCATTCTCTTCGTTCTCTCATCAATTTCTTATTCCGCACACACGCATCCTACTCACAACTCACAACTCCTGTCATCAGTCATCAACAATGATGATATTGACAACGCTAAGAGGAGTGGCCTCCCGTCGACCAATCTTAGCCCTCACCGCAACTACTTCAGGCATTGGAATCGGATATCTTAGCAACCTCGAATTCAATTCGAGAAAAAAGCCATTTTTCATCCCGCGAAACCACTATGACGCTGCTGCCATAACACAGTATTGGTCTGAACGTCCATTATCAGCTGTCCGGCGAGTTGTTTCAATAGCTGCTGAGCTTGGTCCTGTAGCTTGTGAATATTTGTATAAGTTTCACGTACGGCCAAAATTGATGGGTGAACCTACTACTGCAGAAGAGAAGGAAGGAGAAGCGCGTGAGCTATCGAAGAAACTGAGATGTGTTCTGACCACCTTGGGACCAACTTTCATCAAGGTATAGCACCGCTGTTTGTCCTTTGATTCATCAGATTGCTTTATGGTCCTCAATAATATTACATGTATTTGAATTTACTTCTGTTGATATGTTCTGCCAAGGTGGGACAGCAGCTCAGCATTCGACCAGATTTGGTTTCTCCTACAGTCCTCCATGAATTACAGCGATTATGTGATTCTGTTCCTCCATTTGATAATACAGTAGCTATGAGAGTTTTAGCCGAGGAGCTTCAGTCTGCAATTCCCGAACAAGAACGCAGCACACTCACCGACGACGAAACATACAAATTGATCTTGTCAGTATTTGACGATATGCCTCAACTTGTTGCTTCTGCCAGCTTAGGACAAGTCTATAAAGCAAAAATACGTTCCAAGAATTCAGATTCTAACAATGAAGTTGCCATCAAAATACAACGACCTGATATCTTTGAAACAGTGACTCTTGATCTGTTTCTCCTTATCACGTATGGCAAAACTGTTGACAAGATATGCTCCCTATTGACGAACCAGATTCCATACCATGAAGATTTTTTGAATGGCTTTTCATCAGGTGCTTTCATGGAATTGAATTATGTAAACGAGGCAGAGAATCAAATTTATTTTCGAGAGGAGTTGAGTGAGAGATTCAATGGGCAGAAAGGTTCAGCTGGAAATCAGTCCACGTTTTTGGGCTTTTTGCGTTCGCTGAAGAAGGCAAAGGGTGTGGAAAAAGTGATCATTCCCAAGGTCTACGAGAAATACACTACCGAACGTATTCTTGTGTCAGAATGGATAAATGGTTACCCGCTGGCAAGGGCGCCACCTGAACAGATTCGTGAGCTTATACCTGTTGGCGTCGAGCTCTTTCTTGTACAGTTATTGGATATTGGCAAGTTCCATGCAGATCCACAGTGAGTATTGAATAAATATTTTGGTATGTTGAATATTGTTCGATGAAGCGACTCACTATCAACAACATGCATCCTAGCCCGGGAAATCTATACGTGACAAAATCAAAAGACGGTGTTCCAACTCTAGCACTTCTCGATTTTGGACTCATAGCTGATGTAGACGAGACTGCCCGTAATTCTATGACGAATGCAATTGTCAACCTTCTACAAGGCGACTTTGACACCTTGATAGCGCATGATGCCAAGCAGCTGGGATTCTTACCACATGATATGGACGTGACTGCTTTAAAGCCTGTATTGAAGACAATATTGAAGACTGGTTTAGTTGACAGCGGATCAAATTTGCATGATCGAAAAAGAAATTTGATGGCAATATCAAATGAATTGAATGAGGTATTCTTTGAGCATCCATTTAGTGTTCCTCCTTTCTTTGCCTTGGTGACTAGAGGCTTAGGCTTGTTGGAAGGAATTGCTTTGAGTGGGTGAGTGTTATGAAGATGTCATATCATAGCTATCTCTGAATGAAGTCTGGCTCAGTTTTTCATTCCAATACCCCATCATAGTGACCCATCCTTCGACATTTTCAAAGCGTCTTATCCATACGCAAGGAAACGAGCTGTTGAAACACTGAATATTAGAGACTACGGAAAGATATCACGAAATCTTGTGAGAACTTATACCTTGGAATGACCAAGTTGTGTTATTTGCTTTGAATGTAACGATAGGCCATTGTGTGAAATAATATGTAAAGAAATTCTTTCTACTTCTACAGAACACCAAGAAACACTGCATTTTTGCTATTATTTGGTCCAGGCCCTGGCTACCTTTTGGCTAAAACTACCTTAATATATCCCAGTAACTTCGAAAGTATGCCAATTCAGCAGAGTTTCACATAGGCCTGGTATAGTTTCTACACAGATTTGAATCGGCAGAATTCTGGTTGATTCCTATGTAGAAATGAGAGCAGAGGAGAGGTCGCTTCATTGATCAAGAATCAAGAAGGTTGTATTTCACCAATCCAGCAGCAGCAGAACCCAAACATGCTAAATCAGACCCAGGGCAGCAACAATACGACCCTATAAAGATAAAATACCTACATGAACAGCACTCAATGAAGATGTCAAATCCTTTTTGGCTATTGTACCTGATACCTAACTCACACTGTCAGCCGCCAGCTCTCACTTTCAGCATAGAAAACTCAAATTACGTTCAGTTGGTGGATTTTTTGCTTATAAACAGTGGGAGGCTGTTATGGCAAGGCCAAAGAGCAAATATCCAATGTAAAATCCCACAAGTGAGTATTATTTGCTTAACCTCAATGCTCAGTGCAGCACCAAAATTTTAAAGTTGAATGTCTTATTGCCTCAGCCAATATCTATGATTGTAGTGCCCTAAAACTAAATCAATTTACAGAAAAAATGCACTCTATCATTTTCTACAAAATGAAATTACTCTTGCTCAATCATTTGAATCTGAACAAGCTGCTGTATATGTTCATGATACCAATGATTGATTTGGAGAACTTGGAGAAACTCCGAGACACCTGAAGACTTCGTCTGAAACGAAGTGAGTAAGCTGCCTGAAACTGACATGAACTGGTAGTATTAGTGGCGGAAGAAAATGTAGCTACTTGAGCAATAACTTCTAAAAATACTCATGCAAGAACAAAATTGCTTTACCCCTGTTTTTCCCAAAATGATTTTCCTTGTCCCATATGGGCGCAGAAGCACTAGTTGTAGCGATGTAACCTATTACCTAATATTGTGACTGGGTATTCATTGAAGAAGGAATGTAATATTAAGTACTTCATGCCCTATTTGCTTTTGGTGTCCTGACACCTGACAGAATAACAGAATTGTAGATGCTAATTAAAACAGACAAGTTGTTGTCAATGTTGTGATGTGATGCCCTCTATTTTGATATTTTGGAGGTGCATGTGTGTGTTTAGATATTATGGTAAGCTATCTAGTCGTTACTTAGTCGTGCCCCTATTTAAATAATATTATTATTTACTACATACTTACTACTGATATTCCATTGCCTGCAATTATTACTGCACGCTCTTGGCACGCAGGGCGCTAGCGGAGCTAAGCTCCGCTAGTTGATATTTCCAATAATTTTTTTCTTATCAATTTTTCCTACCTCTTGTGGTTGAACGATGAAAGGACAGCGACAGCTATGAGCGATGAGGCATCCTCTCATCATGCCCTCAATGGCAGAAACGATACCCTCGATCCAACGGGAATGTTCAGGAATAGAGGCCGTCACGTTGTCTCTGCTGTGTCTCATGATTATTACCCGGAAAGAAAAGACTCACAACCACTTGAAAATAACCCCGCCGACGAATGTTCGAGTGAACCGCTTGTGCAAAACATGGATGAATTAAATGGTGCCAGCAATGATACCATCCCACCGGATAGAAGCTTAACTATTTCGGGAAAAGCCCTGTCACTAAACAGTATACAAAGCTCTGATGCACCTGCACAAATAAATCATAATTTCTCTCATGACGCAGACGCTAGAATGATGAGTTCAGTGCAAGTTAGCGTCATTTCTAAATCCGAAGACAAAAGAGAAAATACTTTTCAAGTTGAAAACAGGACCCTTGCATTAAATGCCGAAAATTTGCGCCATTGTTCTCCTCAACTCGACGGTTCAATTCCTACGCAAGAAGCATATGAAACATATGAAACAGATAGCACAATTTCCATCATGGGAAGCACTATAAACAATGATTTAGATGATGACGATGGCGTAAATAAAACGGATACATTAAGGTGGAAAAGTTCTATCAAACTGTATAGAACCAATGCAGGGGGCGACGTCATTGAAGAGAATGAGGGGCATGATCACAATACAAATGAAACAATGGAGAGTGTTGCTCATAATGAATCTGCACAAAGCATAAATGCGAGCTCAGATGATGAAATACATAGCGAAAACCTTGCAACGAACAGAGACAACAAAGAATATGCAATGAAATGTCATACTGATACATCACACCTTTTGGATGAATCAAATTTCACGATGGATGATACTGAAGATTCAAAGCAATCAAACGTTGTTCTGGTAGCAGATTTTTCTGACATGTCGAGTATTGGCAATGTTGTTGGTAATAAAGGGATATCTGACAATACAAGTGTAATTCACAAAGCTGCGCAAGTGTCGCCGGTACGGTTGTCCTTTCGAAACAACATCCAAAGAATGACAAGTCCACGATTGTTGGGTACAAACGAAATAAGGAGTTCGATGCTTCCGCTACCATTGCAGCTTGCGAGAAATTGTTTTTCATTTCAGGATACGACAATAGACGAAGATCGAGATGTACCATACCAAACTCAGATAGGTGCACCAGATGAAGTGTCTACAACTCAAGGATCCTCGAAGCAGCAGTTTTATGGGCTCTCCGCAGTTGCATCATTTCCTGACGAAGAATCGAATTATCTTACTAAGGCTATACCATTAAAACGAACTTCAAAAAGCTACCAGCACCAGTTTGTTTCTGGAGCGAAAACCCAACACAATAGCCCCTTTCGTGGGATAAAGCGATCGAAAACATGGGGCGACCATCATATTGGAGTTGATGATATCAATGTCAACAATTCACACTGTAAGAAAAATATTCATTTGACGCACCGGTCTGACCCACTAACTCAAGGGCACAATTTAGAGGTAAGTATAGAAATTGATCTTGGTGTAGCAGCAAGTTATATTTATCGCTCACTTTCCTGTGCTCGTTATGTGAACAGAAAGCAACGAGCTTATTAACTTGTATGGTCGAAAAATGGTCGAATTACAATACTCAGGTCAACTCACACTTAAATATACTATGTGAAGATTGCACTGCAAAGGATGATATTGACAATTTCGATTGTGAGAAGTGCTCTGCTCAGTTAACCCAAATCGCTTACTCAATCATCGAGAAGAGTTCCACACATGAAGGTACTGATTCATTTCCAGAATCTAAATTTCCTCATGAATTGAGATCAGATGTTATTGATGCGCTTTTGGTGGCATACAATTTTGCACAAGAGATTACTGCACCTGCACTTGCAGCACGTCAATGGCTTAAATCCCATTCACTTAATCAATGCACAGACAATATTCACCAGGAAGAAACACAACCATTTTCCTCAATGCAGAATGACAGCGAAGGCAGAGAAACACTAAGATTGGATGAAGAGCTGAAAATACCATCGATGTTATCAAACTCATCTGATTCAATTGATGTTTCCTCAGTGCAAGACAACTCATTAATTCTTTGTCCGATCCATCCCGTAGTGGTGAGTTAATTTTTGATGTATGCATATTTTACCGTGCATCATGATGGTTTAGTTTGATGATATTATCACTGCTTTAATTAGAAACTAAACGAGTCCAACGAGGAGTCATTTGCATTGTTTGAAAAAAGAATGGACGCGGAACTAAAAGTTGAGTCAATGAAAGAAATCATCCGCTTAAAAGCTGCGTTAGAAGGTGAGTAAACATTGATGGAGTGATAGTTTATTTGCTCAATAACCTCATAGCTCTTACTTATGAATTTGGTTATTAGAGGCAAACCGCAAAATAGCTGCCCTAGAATCTTCCGACAGTCTCAATAAACAAGAAGATCCTCCTTTTCCATCAGACATCGAGCCAATAACGGCAAATGACAACGGAGAACACATATTTATGAAAATCGCTCAGGATATAGAGAGTTGTGAGCACACAAATGTCAAGGAACAACCTGAGAGGTTGAAACTTGATGATCCTAGTTTGGCAAAGGAGCTCGAAGATTATCGCGCCGCTATTATTGAGTCCATCAGTTTTAGTAATAAGGGTGATATGTCGAAGAGTTGTGATTCCGATGTGACAGAACAGAGAATGATACAGGTTAGAATGCTAGATTCTGAAAACTTCCTTACCGAATGGGGCACTGTCTCTCTTCCGCCTCCTCCAGATCATGGTGAGTGGTGATCAGTATTGAAGACCTGTATGTAATGCACCCTAACCATTGGCCATTATGTACTCCTCCCAGAACTGTATTCGCCTATAGTCGACACCATCCTTAGCCGATGGACTGACGATAAGGAGATCCAGAATTCATTGCTAAAGTGGGCCGAAAAAATCATTGGAGGATGTAACATTGAAGAGATTCCACCCTTAAAAATCGCTTCTCTTGATCACGAGTTGAAAGAAGCGTTCATCATGCATGTATTCCCGCTGCTACTACGTCGAAAAGATATACATGTGCACTTGGCATCTCGTGCTACACGAATCACCAGTTATGACATTGCTGTATCAATAGAAAGTGCAGAGACAGTCAGAGATGATGCAGTGGCTAGTGAAGCCGCAGAGTCTATGCAGCCACGTCATCTTCGAGAAAACAAACACCATCTGATGGCATTCAGGTCAACTGTCAGTGGCTCAGTGAAGGACGAGGATGATGTGGACAAGAGTATAAAGATTGATCAACATCCTGACTTCCCTGAGATCATTAGAAATGATAGCAATGCAGGATCTTGTTATACTGCTATCACAACACCGATATCTAATAGAACACCCACAAAAACAGTGGCCTCCCAAGAGCAGAGAAATATATTGAGCCACGTGCCATCAGGCAACACTTCATTTCCCTTCGAGCCTCAATTGCCCATCATGGCAGGTGCATCTCCATCTCTTGTGGATAACCTCAGCGTAGGATCAAGTACCGATGATGACGACATAGATAATGATCAAGAGCTACGAAAAAGTAGAATCATGACCTCAATTGGTGATGCATTCGGAATGTTATCCCGAAAGAAACCCCCGCCACCTCATGTGTCAGCTGATTCTCAGGCGAATTTGTATCAAACCCCACAGAGGCTAAGCTCAAAATTGGCTCCATCGCCTGATGAAAATCATCCGTATCATAGACTTGTATCCGCACCACCAGGGAAGATAGGGCTCACATTTGTTGAGCATCGAGGCCATTGTATGGTCAGCAATGTAACTAGTGCTAGCCCGCTTTCGGGTTATGTTCATCCATCAGATATCCTCATTGCAGTCGATGATTTCCCCGTTAGTGGACTGCGCACTCGAGAAATCGTTAAGTTACTCACAGAAAAGAAAGATCAACGCAGAGACTTGATGGTGATTTCGTCGCACGATATGAATGAACTAATTAGACCTGGCACTGCATAGTGATAGATAAGTTTCAAGAGAGCTACATAAGCTAACCTCGACTAAAATAATAGAGTTGAGGGTGAATTTGTTTATCTACACACAACCAAGGGATTGTAAGGTATTAAGCTTTCAAACAATCAAAGGTCACAATCATCAAATAAACACCGCTGTGAACTCACTATCCCTCCCCAACAACATCAAAGCCAACTGCACTCAACACCCTTCAACTAACGAACAACCACTGCCATTTCAGATTAGTTTGCGGGGCCTCGTCAAGCCTCACGGTTGGCGACTGGCGACTACTAGAGAACACGATTGGACGACTGGCAATCTGACATTGATGTAATGAAGAGAAATAATAAAGAAGGCAGAAGCATAAAGCATTCAGAAGCATGACAAGAGAGATCTATCACGGATGAGATCATACATAATTCGATTGGAGGATACTGAAAAGAGCCACCGAAGAATGAAGGGCGAAGCTTTATCTCACTGTTCTGCCTGAAGCCTGAAACTTGTCGAGACAAACAGGCCATGCCTCCATTTATCGACACCACGCCAATATCAAATGGCACAGTTAGCATCACGCCAAACCTCCTATCAAAGCAACAAGTCCAAGCCTTGTTCAGAGATGCCAAAGATTTGCACCAGAACGGGGCATTTATCCCCGGTGGACTTCGGAGAGAGGTAGGTCTCCATGGTGCCACGAAGACAACAACTGATAACACGACACGTATTTGTGACATTTGCGGAATATTCGACGACGCCGAAAGAGTGGATCCATCCGTTGGGAATAGGGATGCTCGTGATGACCTGCTAGATTTAATGGCTGATTTGCGTGACGTGCTTCAGATGGATTTAGGTATACGATTATCCGAAAGTATGGAGTTGCAATACTTGCGTTATCCCGGGAGAGAGAAAGGAAACAATGAGGTTAGTAGCCGAGATAAAAGAAAAGGTTTCTATGGTCGACATTTTGATAGTTCTCCTGAGGATGAAAGCACCTGCCGACGTAAGGTTTCGCTACTGTTATATCTCAACGATGAAACATGGGATGCAAAGAAGGATGGAGGCGTGTTGCGTGTTTACCTGCCTCAAAAAAAGCAGCAGATGAAGATTGCAAAGCCGAAAAGTAATTATGATGTGCGTGGTGAATGTAAACAACAAGACATCAGTCCCGAAGGAGGAACACTTGTGATGTTTGATTCCAAATCTGTGGAGCATGAGGTATTGCCTACACAAAAAGAGAGATGGGCGGTTGTAGGTTGGTTCCTTAATGATGATAGATCACAATCAGTTAAGAGAAATAGTGCTCAGAACAATCGCGGTGATGGAAAGAAACGAGAGTCTCAATCATCTTACCATTCTGGTGAAGACAAACCGTGTAAAATGAGGAAAAAACGAAGGAAGGGTAGATAGCGATTCTTGTAAACCAAGTATCTATTGACTTATGGACTAAGATAAATTGTCTCCACCGTAATGTCTTATTACCACGTGATCATTTACTTCTACAAAATCCCTACGTTACGGCTTATCTGCTATGGTTTTATTGCAAACGAGCAGTATCTAGTGAATTATTGTGTCATTCACAGATTAACACCGCCATATCACTTTACTCCGATGCAGTCACTTTTCCACTCTGAGTCTCTGTCTTGATAACGATACGCTCGTGAGCGATGTCCCTATTAACATAGACTTTGGTCTCCCCATACAAATCAGTACGAGTGAGTGTTTTGCTGTAGTGAGCTGCCTGTTCTTCATCTTCTCCTTCGAGCTTTTGACGGTCGTCGTAGTCAGGCATGTCAGTAGCTGTTCGTGTTATAGATCAAAACAGGTTGCGGCCAGAACCACAGTGAGCTATTTAATGTTTCACATAATTGAATTAGTAGAACAGAATAGCATGTACTCACCAGCCACAACTAGGTTCTTTTCCGCCCAAGTAAACCTATGAGCTCCCATATCCCATTTATTCTGTCTCAAAATAATGGTGCGTCCTGGCACGTCCTTTGCTACACTGCCTTCAGGCACGTCCAAATCTCCTTCAACAAAAGTTTGCTGTGCTTTCCGTCCCATAATATCATTAATCACGAAGCCAAGTATACATGGTCCAGCAGTAAAAAGAGTGCTGAACGCGTGGGGCACCGACAATTCAGGATTAGGACACAACAGTTGATCGTAATCAACAACTGTGAACCTATTCCTGATATTATTTACTACATGTTGGATTGCCCGCGCCAAGAATGGATGGGCCGGAGCAGAAGCAATAAACCCATTCCAGAGACACATCCTATGATCCGGCTTGCTTCCGGGAGCATCTACAGGTACCATGAATCCAACATCCGGTGGGACCGCAGCGTCCAAGTTGATCTCAAGCATGACATCCATATCAGCATAGATTCCACCTTTGATCAGAAGGACACAATAACGGAAGAGGTCGGCTTTGAATGCACCAGGAATGATAGCATCGTAAGCCTCACGTACTTCCGCTGGAAAGTGGAGTGAGATGAATTCCGAGGCAGAGTCGTCATCGTAAAAGATGTATTCCCAACCTGAACGCTTCCATGATTCAATTAGGCGTGCCATGTTGGGGTATTTCTCGGGTGTGACTGGTTCAAACCATGTCTTGAATCGAAGTGGATACGATTTGAGATTTGAGTGCATCACTTTTAGACATCAAACTGTACAAAATAGAAGATCAGATCGTTCAGTAGTTAGACTCTCACCTGATGAATAATCCTAGGAATAAGTCTCTCGGGATCTTTTTTTGACTTGGGTTTCTTGACAACGAGAACCTTTGAAACCGGCTTTTCGGTAACGGGAACCTCACACAACTTCCCACAATAATTTGGACAATCTTGAACGCATGAGTGTGAATCATCAATTCCTTCTACACCGAGGGCATTGCATGTAGCGCCATTCTTTTCTCGTAGGCAATCCATGCATTTCTGCTTATTCTTTTCTTGATTGGGTAGAGCATGAAGTGACGATAAGATTTGATATAGGTTAGGTGTCGTTTCGGTGTTTCCCGGGGTGTACATTTTAGGATTTGAGGGGTGTAAGCTAATAGTCGAAAGGAACGGCAGCTGTTCCATAGTTGCTTCGTCAATATTTGTGGAGGGATCGAGTTGATGTCTGTGTGGTTTTTCAAGTGAGGAATAGGATGGCAGGACTTGATTGGGTAATAGGGGATGGCGCGAGAGCATGAAGACAAACTTGTGTTGAGGATCAATGATTTCGCAGCAAAATCCGTGTGATGGTGGACAGTGGCGTAGTACGCTGAATTCAAGTGTAAGTCAATGCAGGGAAGAGATAGCAAGTTAAATTGGTGAAATCAACGAGAAACTCACCGTTCTCGTTCTTCACCCCCAGCGACTACTATACCATGGCACCTCTGCCTAAATAATACCCATTTCTTTTCCTCTTGCCTAACATAGCCCATCAAAGCCTTGTGCAACAACAATGCCTCCTCCTCCAAACTATTCAGGGGTGTTTTCTCAACCAATTCCAACATTTTCTTCATCACCCCACTTTTAGCTTTCGGCACTGCCAACAAGGGAGTAGTAATGATGGAGTGTCGTGATACCTCATCAATACCCTGATACGATGACGATTTGGTAATGGGCAGTGCTATATCAGAAGTTTCAAAAGTATACTCAACACCCGAGTTGGCGGAGTCTGATAGGACGGCATAATTGTTTGGTTCTGTTTCCCCCTCCCATTTTAATACATCTTGCATGTCTACCAAGAATTTGACATCAGCATCCAGATACACCCCACCTGAAACATAGAGGTTGCAATATTTATACAGTTCAATTGCATATGGCTGAGTGGTCGGTGATTCGGAAAGTTTATCGTATTTGGTCACGATAGTATCGCCGCAGGATGGGTTGTCCGACAGGAAGGCCCGCATTGTTGAGGGGGATTGGGGGGTGATTATGTTGTATCTGGACGCTCCTCCTGTTGTGAACAGATGAAATATGATAGCGTTGAGTAAACACATTTATTCCATTCGCCAACACAACATAAACACACACACACACCGTCCTCTTTCTTCTTCTTAAAATAATCCACCGCACTGAAACTCATCTTGGGTAAAAATTCTTGAACCACATCTTCCTCCGCGTCCATTGAAGCACTGCCATACGTTTCGACCGAAGCGGAAGCATGGTTAATGTCTTGGGCGGTGGAAGCTGTTGCTGTAAAGAGGAGGAGCGTAATAACGAAGAGGTTTAGCATGGTTAGGTTCTGTTAGTTTTTTATGGCGCAGATGATGAGTTAGTTGATATGAGATGAGTCTAGATGAGTGTGGCTCGGTGGCGCGCGTGTGGCGCTCCTCTTCTCCCCTATCTACCATACACCTGCTTTTTTAGACCTCCCCCCCCCATCCTCTGTGGGGTGACCAAACAAGGACCTCCTCACTGCTGGCGATCATTGGACAACAACACCCTTCATATCCATTAATGGGCAATATATTAATATCCAGAGCATCATGTACTGTCAGCAGCAGCCAGTATTTTGGGTGTGAGCTGCTAGGAGACTACCATTCTGTTCTTTAAGATTCACTCATACTATCAACATAGAAAAATATTTTAAATGGGCCGATCGACCGTTCAACCGTCTGTTCGATCGCGCGTCATCTGCGTTTATATTTAAATCTAACTTTTGACGTTGTTGAGTAATCCACAGAG
>JALLPH010000632.1:0-16550 GCA_036939855.1 Cyclotella choctawhatcheeana
CATTGTGTTTAATAGAGTAATGGCTGATGTCTAATACATAGTAACAAGTCAAATGAATGATTGTGATTGGACACACATTGGATGATTGATGGGGCAGATGGTTTGTGGTTTGAGTGCCATGGTGATGTGGAGTAGGCGTTTGTTTAGGGTATACAGATCGATGATCGCGCCGAGATCGATGAGATGGTGGACATCAGCCGTGTGAAGAATGAAGAGACGGGACGAGATCCCCGAGATTGATGTGGCGGTTGACGGTTGACGTTGATGGCAGAGAGCGCATGCCGTACAATCCACCAGCCATACGACGTAGACGCCGCGCGATGTGTATTGGAGTGCCGATGACGATGAGATGATTATGGAATAGACAAAGAAGTTGTTAGAGGGAGGTGCAAAGAGCAAATGTTGATAATAATGGTTCAACGCAATGGTAACTTACCTGTCGACTATCCATTGGGAGTTTACGGACCAGAAATGCCGAGCCATGTGGGATGTGGGAAGAACAAAAAGAAGCAGAATAAAGGTTGGCTGAACTATCAATTGCACAACAACATTACAAACGATGAAGACCCTACCGGATACAATACCTGATGTTGCAACGATGCGATTCTCTTTCGAATGGATATTGTTTTATGAACTGTGAACTGTTCGTCTCGACTTAGCGAAGTCGTTCGGTCTTAGTTTTAGATCATTCGTTTTGGCGTGCCGACAAATATTTTAACAAGAGTATCGTTATAACAATACCTTTATCTACTAAGCCCACTAACAATTGCTTTTAAATCGCTTTGATTATTTCGTACCAGTTAAAATGGAGGGCGTCCCAGATAGACACAGGTTCTACCAGTTCACTTTCATATGGCCAGAGGCCAGAGTCGGTATTCATTTGTTTGTCTTTTTGTACCGATTCCCAAATATGCCGAACAATTCGTTCGTAAGTACGAAGTCATTCCCACAGTGTAACAGTAGTATCACGCAAAGAATCTTACCGAGTGGCGAGGTAAAATAAGTAGGTACGATTCCCGTGAGAAAGTAACATCATCTGGAGAACTCAAGGAGCTGTGGGATGAACCCGTGTTATTATTTGCGCAGCTGATAGATTACTGTATGGTTTTGGTGAGCTAGCCGCCGAGAGTTGAATCGGGTGATGATGAACGTGAGAGGTCATAGACAAGTGAAAAATGAAGTGTCCAGTGTCCATTAGCAATGAACCCGTTGCCATTTATAGCAGCCTTCAGCTTTCATAAATTTCTACTTATGAGTTATGTTCCAGTAAAACTGATGTTGCAACTTGCCACTCAGAATCAAAGTCAAAGCGGCGACCTGATTCAATACGAATGACATGGTAAACAAGTTGTGAAAACATTTCACACTCAACAATCTCGTCAAAAGTCAAAGACTCCAAAGGCTCCTTGATGAGTGATCTCAACCCTCTCCATAGAACAGGACAACTATTTGATTCGTAAACGCCAGCCGTGTCCTTTTGAATCGGAAGACAAAGAAAAATTATACGTTTCACGAGCTCGATATCCAGCGCATAGTAGTACCTCATCATCCTGTCGCTGTTGATTAACCTCCCGAGAACGGTTTCAGCACGTCGCTTGATCATATCTAAGCCTCCGTTAACAGCTAGCTCCAATATATCTATCAATGATTTGACAGATTCAAATTCTGCAGGATTGATATTACGAAACCCTTGTTCATTCGAGTCGATCATATCATAAAGTAGTTGTTCGCATAACTCTACATGATTGTCCATATCAAAAGTTTTAAACCATGGTAGGACCTCCTCAATTATTCCATCTCCTGGAGAACAATGTTGTCCACTTAGATTCATACCATTATTGCTCGGATCAATACACTCATAGAATGATTCCCAGCCATCTGGTTTCATATTTGGAATGAACAATTTGCCTGAAGCTGCATTGCTCACCATAGCATCTAATTTCGATGAGGCAAGAGCAAGAATCATACTGTCACATTCAACTTGTTTCATGTCCAGACCAGTCCCTATCACAATAATAAGGTCTCTATTCCCTGATCGAAGTCTTTTCTGAGTTGGCTTCTGATTTACCATTTTGGTTGCTGATTCCGGTTTTGGAGCTCGTGCATCCCACTCCATGTGCAAGGTCTTCTTATCCTTAGACAAGTTGTACCGGCGCCTAGTTTTGCCCGATTTCACAAATGGACACCACACTCTTTTGACCAGCTTCTCCGAGATTTGATTCATTGTGATTTCCACGCCTTCTGTTCCAATTTGAGTTCTTTCTTTCTTGTGGTAAGTGGTAAGCATATCCGAATCGTCTGTGGTTTTGATTGACAACCGGCCCTTTCTACCAATCAAACTGCTTGAAATTGATTTCAGTGTGGTGTTCATTTGTTTGTAGTTCCTTTGCAATTCCAAGTGCACTAGATGCGGGAAACACTTTCCGGTGTTGATTTCATCAAGAGAGAGCTCGGACATAACATTTGAGATGCAGGAAGTGATTTGATCCCAGAGAAGACTACAATATGAACGCTTCGTCTTTGTACACTGTGGTGTTACATCTTCAGATTTCTTTACAGAACGAAGCACGCAAATCAGCTGCTCTACTGTAAATAGATCAAAATGGGTAGGATCACCAATCCCCCACAAAAAGCGCTCTAGTAAAGTCTCAATTCTCCTGAGAGCCTGCCTAATGTAACAGCATATAAATCAAATACATGGTTACTTGGGTTAGACTCTGCTAAAATTATAGCTTATATCCTGGCCAAGATAGTGAGTCTTACCACTGTGTGTTCGGGAGATTAAACATCGTTGAAAAGGACAGTAACTCAAGGAGCTCCATTTTCTGTTCAACGCTAATAGAGGCCTCGGGTGAGATCTCGCATACAGCAGACGCATGAAGGGCCATAATTTTATCGCATCGTAAAAGATAGGCATCCATTTGTAGCTCATGAAACCAATACACAAAATATCTAGCGTTCCGTAAATTAATGGCTTCGTCATGCTCCGCTTCATACCATCTGCTATCGTCTAGACGATCGAATAGAAACCCCCCAGCTGGGTCGATGCACTCTAGAATGATGGCCCACTCCTTGGGGTCTTTATCGGGAAAACAAATTCGTTTAGTTTCACCCTCCATCATGCCAGAACTGAGCATGGCATCTAAAACTGGAGACGCGTGAGCTAATTGAGCGCTGTAGCAGAGAAATTCTCTCTTGTCGTCACCGTTTCCTACTACTACGGTCACATCGGGTTCATGGCTTTTGATTTTCTTTGTGGCGTTCATGGCAAAGTATATAATGGCAAATCTACACACTGTACGGATCATACAATGACATTTGACATTTCCTGTTTCCCGCCCAAAATCGTCAGAGGTCAAAGTTTAGGTGGCAAGTGGCAAAATCTTCGCTTCAGTTATGTTCCACTAAATCCACTTGCTTACATAGCCCCCTGAACGCAAAAACTTCGCCTTCTAAATTGTAGATAAAGCTAAATGATGTACGAAAACTAACGTAACATAAACAACGACTAACAACAATGGAGATTGAAAATCGTCTTGAGGAGCAGCCGCTGCAGCACCCTGATGAGAACCTCAACGAATGGGGGGAGTACATTGGAAACAGAGACAGAATTTTCATCGACAGGCCTGGCGTCATCGAAGCTATTGGAAACAATAATCCTGCCATCACCTCCGTTCAAATAGACATTGATTTTCCTCACGAAGAGTCAGAGGGAAGAACTATGGGCGAGATTGATTGGGAAGCCGTCGGGCAATGTCTGGCTATCAGTCAGCACGTCGAGTGTTTACATTTATTTCTAGCAGACGAGGTTTGGTCTCCAAAAGACATGAGGGCTTTCTGCGGGGGATTGAATCTAAATAGATCAATCAAGGTGTTGGAAATATACTGCCAAGATAACACCACCGAAGTATTTCAACTTCTCCTCCCCTTTTTTACCAACAACTCTAGTCTTGTGTTGGTTGACATTGAAGTGCAAATATTTGGTAATCTGAGTGATGGGGAAGTATATTATCATGAGAATTTTCCTCGTTGCATTGGAAATGCATTGAAGGCTTGCCAATCTTTGAAGTCGATTAAGATCTATTCAGATATTTTAGTTGACTATGCAACTATTCAAGCTATTTGTGAGATGAAAAGGCTGTATCATCTCTCCATTGTTAGGCATTATCTCTCAAAAAAATCATGTCAGAAAATCAATCAAATGCTCTCCGAAAAGAACTGCCAACTAAAGTCTCTTGTATTTGGTGAAGATATATGGCGCAGAGAGAATGCAAGCAATCTTACCATCATTGCTGATGGTCTGGCTCAGAATAAATCTGTTAAGTGCGTACAGATAAAATTCTTGCATAATGACTTCCAACCAATGTCAAAGAAGAGGGTCAAAGACTTTCTCTATTCGCTTAGAAAAGTGCCATTGAACGCATTAGAACAATTTCATTTTGGTGAAACGTGCAAAGGTTCTCTCTCATTTTTTATGATCCGAGGAGTGCCCCTGCTCAAGAGCCTAAATATTTGCAATACAAAGCTTGACAATCTGGATTGGAAAGCACTGGTATCTTACGTTGCTTCATCGATGTCACTGGAGAAACTCAGTTTTTCATCGTCTGCCATGATTGAGAACAATCAAACACTGCAGAACTTTTCTCATTGCTTGGCAACCAAATCAAAATCAACATTGAAGGTATTGGATATCAACAGTAATCAATTCACCACAGCTGCGTGGCACAGACTTTTTGACTCCATGCAGCTAAATACACTAGAAGAAATTTCCGTTGCGTTTGACTCAAGGAACATCTCAATGGTGGCCGCCCTATCAAATTTCATTGCCTCCAACCAGCAAGTGAGAGTGTTGAAAATCCGTGACGATGGTATCGGTCCTTTCATCTCAGAAGGATTGCACGAGATTATGACTTTGCTTAGAATTCACAAAAGCATTGAGGAAATCAAATTCGCTACATCTTCTGAAATACCCGAAGTCATCGTATCTGATTTTGCGAGTATTCTGCGTACTAACTATAATATGAAGCGGATGTGTCTTGATATATTTGGTGCTGCAAAGCTTCAACTGATTGCGGATGCCATTGCAAGCTCAACCTGCTCCCTGGAAGAACTGGAAGTGCATTTTGATGGGAATGTGGATTGGGGTCAGAGAATACGACATGTATTCTTGAATTGGAGCGATGATGATTCAGAAGATGATTATGTGGCAAGAGATCGCGAGCAATTGACACATATACTAGTACACGCATTGCATAGAAATTCATCAATCAAAGTGCTCAAGTTCTACAACAAAGACTACGATCTTGATGATCCAGACTCTAGTTTCAAGTTCGACTGGTCATCCTTCACCACCCTCCTCTGCAATGAGACAAGCATAAATGCAACATATGATTCAAACCATGTTCTTCAGTCCATACAACTGAATTCTTCTGATTTCAATAATGAAATTCCCATCAACCTCTACTCATTGCTACACGCGAATCAAAACACCGACAAGCTTGCCGTGGCTAGACAGAAAATTCTTCAAAATTATTCACTTGAAAATATTGAGTTTGTGGCATCATCATTGCCAAAGGTTATGTCTTGTGTAGGAAATACGGACTCGCAGATGAACTTTTCTCAACTCTATGGCATCCTCCGTAGAGTTCCTCATCTTGTTCAAAAGAAACAGATGAAGCGCAAGTTGCATGATCTTTGAGTTTTGTTTATATTTTGGTCAAACTGAATGCTAAGTAGTCAGAGTCTCGTAGGAACATTATGAATATATTCACTTCACATTGCATCTTTATTAATACATAATTATCTTGATATTCAGATAGACAATATAATATAGGTCGTAATCCTTTTTATCAAATTGATGCAACCACTTCAACCAACACTCTATGCAATTTGCTTTGTCAATACAAACAGGTTGTACACCATTCACCTGAATTCTACAGAAGAATCGAAGCATACATACAATAAAATTTTCCATCTGTAATATAATGGACAAGAAACTGATCCTAAACAACTATTATTTGGTTGAGTTCATCTATGATGTAAACGGTGATTGATGGCAAAATGCATTGTCAATTAGTTCGTTTTAAATACGTGTTCTTCCTCCTCTCTATCGGCATCCCCACAGCCTTCCCTTATTGGCAATTAGCAGTTTTAGCAAGAAGGATCACGAATCCTTTTCCATTATGTAAACTATACATTCTCTATATAGCACCATGCCAAAGATTTTGTACAAACAACACAATTCTTCAATCTATCCTTCTATCTATCTCTTTCTCACATTCAAACAATCCAAATCATTATTTTTTTTTTAATACCCCCGTGCATTCCGTTCCAACTTACGTTCATGCTCCTCCCTTCGACACTTTTTATAATTCTCAAAATACTGTGCACATGCCACGTCTTTATTCTCGTAATTCTCTTCGATGCATTGCAGTGATGCACGTTGTTGTACTCTTGTTTAATATAAATTCATCAATTTTTTTTGTTGTTGTCGAGACATTATTGGTTTGCATGATGTATATTATTGGTTTGCATGATGTATATGTAGTATTTTTGTTCAGTTGTGTGTGTTTTTTTTGGATGTGAAGAATACGATATTATGCAAATGTTGGATATTTTGTTAGAAACGATGAGATGAAAAAAAAGCGAGCATTTAAAGATGTTTGCCGTTGATTCAATGGATAATTTCGACAGATATTTGGTTTGATAATAATATTCGACACGTACTCAAAAACAAAAATCTCAACACAAACGGTGACATGTAGCCTTATTGTGTGTATACACGTGCCTCTCGTCCATCTTGTGTCGAATTCAAAACAACGAAAAACGAATCTCCAAAAACCTCCCCCTTTTCTAATCAATACAGCATATACAAATCATTGGCATTCCATATATCTCTTCTCACCTGCAATCGGTCTGTTGCTTCGATGCACCCTTATTGTCTAATGGATGGACGGGCTGTCCAAAGTTGTGTGATCGTGCATCGTCGGATGAGGGGTGCAGCTTGCTATCATCAAAGTCTTTTTTTGGGTTTGTTGTGCCGACGACGCTGGTGGTGGTTGTGGTGGCGGATGGTTCTGTGGGTTGTGATTGTCTTTGTCCCATTGTGTGTATGCTTAAGGAAAAGAATGTGTGGTGGATTTTTTGGCGGCGTTGAAAGTGGAAGGTGAAAGCGCTGTTGAAGTTTGAAGTTGAGGAAGGGAGATTACCTTTAGTTTTCCTTTATAGAGGGCGGAAGTATTTGTTTGGGGGGCGAAGCTACATATCAATATGTGGTAACTAACTTAATTGTCTATATCTCGGGGGCGGAAGATTATGCCTCCTATCGAAAGGTCCATTACGGAAAAATCAAAAAGCAACAAAGCAAAACATCGACAACGAAACCATGGCGGACCCCTTCGGCACCCCACCACGAACAACCGCCACCCTCCCCACTAACGCTGCCCCCATCACAGTCCCCCCATCACAACACGAACATTATGCCGATCTCCTCGATGCCCTCGTCAACCTCCATCACAATGGCAGCAATAATAACAATGATGAGGAGGACATTTACAATCGATTGATGGCGATGCATCATCGATTCCATCGTGACATAATCAACAACAACAATTCTACTACTACTAATGACACTAATGATGATGATTGGTGGAACGAGTTACATTCTCGTGTTGATTTCAAAGAAAGCATCGTTTGTCAACATGACACCTCACACAATAATAACAGCAGCAGTGATGATGATGACACGAAGGAAGTGCCAACGGCCTTTCAATCTCCATCGGGAAGGCATCATTTACTGGCCGTGATGGAAGCATGTGATGTATCGCGAGGTCGTGCGGTTCAATTGACTTTTACGGCTTTGTTGTCCGTTATGGAGGAGGATCCATCTCATGACTTTGCTACTACAGGCACCTCCACTAGTAATAGTAGTACTAGTAATAATAACGAGGAGGAAGAAGAGCGAGCATCCACGTTTTTAACACGTCATCTCGGTTCGAGGGAATTATACGAACGATGCGTATCGATCTATAAATTATCGTATTTGGAACGCGTACGTGTCGTGTTGGAGTGTTTACGTTTGGATCAGGAGGGGAGGGCTGCTGATGACAACAACGTTGTTAATGACAATGGCGGTATTTCGAAAGTTACCAAGTATCTAAACACCATCGATTCATACTACACATACAAGACGGAGAATAAGACGAAAAAACGGGGAATATTGGTGTTCCTATTACGACTTGTTGGTTCGCCTCTTCCCCGAGTGTTTTTCACTGCCAATAATCATCATCATCATGATCAAACTATGATGAGTTACAATGCGAGTCAACTGTCTGACAACAATAGCATCAGCAGTAGCCATACTAGCAAGAGTCATTGGGATCGTGACAATGATACGATTGTGGCATTGTCCATTCGTAAGGAGGCATTAGAGGCGTTATTGCTACTGCTGTACGATCGATTGGAGGGGGGTGTTCATCGGTATGATGTTGCCTTGTTATTGGAGTGTGCATTATCATCATCATCATCAACTTCTGCTGTTAGTGGCAATAATGGTGGTGGTAATGCTTTCGAGTATTTGGAATTTGGAATGACCAGTTCCGATTATTTGAAGAGTGGGACGTTCCAAAATAGGTCATCTGTTGTTGGGGGCAGCAATAATCATCATCGTCGTGATTGGATCTTGTCCGATACCACCACCACCACTACTACATCCGCCACTGCGGAATCTACAAGGCAAACTGTCAACGAATTGAAATTGGCATTGAACGGATTATGGGGATTGTTGTTTGGTGAATGCATGGGGTTATGGAGGGCTACTACCGCGAATGATAGCAATGGTACTACTACTGATGATTGGAGGAAATCGCATCCTTTGTTTAGTGGTCTTGCAAACACTAATTTCTTGTCATTAGATGATAATGACAATGGGAGGAATACTAACAACATGGATACGCCCAATTTAGGTTTGACAGGACGTAACTTGGGATTGGCCATACAAGAAGATACCGATGAAGGATCGACGATGCGTGAAGCGCAGAGGGAATTAGAGTGGTTGTATCGTAAACTCGTTTTTGCGGGGGAGACATTACGCGATCGTAGACGTGTCGCTTACAAGAGTCGAAGTCGCAGAGTTAAGGAAGGAGATTGTAACGGCGAAGACAACGACGACGACGACGAGTTATGGGGCGTTCAAGCCCCGGAGGGTGTGGCATTGCTTTCCTTTGGATTGTTGCTTCAGTTATTGGTTGGTTCGAGTCGCAATGATGGCGCAGAAGAAAATGAATTCCTAACTGAGCTATCGAAATGGGGACAAGCATGTACGAGCATGGCGAATGATGACTGCGCGGCGTTTGCTTACCTCGAACGCGTGTTGAACGGTGTAGTGGTCAATCCTCTCGAGGGGGTGCGTGACAGACTGTCGACACGTTTGGGTACAGGAAATGGAGGTGGAGCTGAAATTGTACGTGTGTTGGCGGGGAGGCGAGAAATCACAACGTTGGCAGATGGTGATTCCATGGCCTTGACGGATGGGGAGGATGCCACAGTAACGAGAGAGGATCATGATTTCATTACTGGACTGCCAGTAGATGCATCGTCAGTGGTATATTCCTCTATCGGACGTGAGATTCTATCCGCCACCATTCGTGTGTTTAAGAAGTCCCTGCTTTCACTTCAATCATCATCTGCTGTGGATAATATTGGTATGCTGGTAGATCTTGCCGCCATTATCTATCGTCACTCTACTCCTCTCTGTGACCAATTTTGGTCGGATTGGAATGAATTCAGTAGCGCCATGACAGATGATGAGGGGGCTTCTCCAAATTCATCGGATGAGGCCATGTGTTTCCTACTTGAAACAGCCCATAATTTAGCTACTGCGACGTTAGCTGAATTAGAAAGTGGATCAAGGCAAGAGGCAATAATCAAGTATCTCAGACCCATGTCATCCTTTCTTCATTTGATTTCATCTCTCTGCCCGAGTTCACTCGTTGTACATAATGTACTCGATTCGGGCTTTTTACCGGATGGACTAGTATCCAAAGCAGTATCGTTGTGTTCTGCCTTAGCTCCAATGGCATCTTCTTTGAATGAAAGTAATCAGCCGGTGACATCTGATGAACGACGTACTATACAACACGCGACAATTGCCATGCAGTCGATTGCAACTTTGGCTTACTTGGGTGGTGAACCAGCAAAAGATTGGTTGCGATCCTCATTGGGGAGCGTAGGCCAACCGAGGACACTGTTTTCTATTGCTTCGAATGCTTTGCCTCGCAGAAACGGGGCAGTATCTCAAGAATGTTTAGATTTGGCATCTGGGGCTTTGAGTCTACTCTCCGAGCTGCTTACTGATGCTAGCATGCCATACCATGTCGAGGCTGTTGAATGTTTTGCATCATCTTCATCTGATACATTTTCGCAACGTGAAGATAGTGTGATATCTTCCTTCCTTGGTGGCGGCATCCAAAACAATGTAACTCTATCTGCGATGTCCATTATCAGTACCTTGGCTATCAATTTGGATCGATGTGCGTTTGATGAAAGTGTTACGTCCAGATCAGTTTGCTTGTTTCTAGAGACATTACGGGATGGAGTGAGAGCAAGCCTCCACGTTTTATCTTCACTATTCTCCAGCGGCGAAGTTCTACCCCTAACGACGCATACCCAAGTGGATGTGGTGTACACAATTATGTTATCAACAGTGGCAACGCTAATGGGAATCAGGTCTTTAATGTACTGTCATAAAGACGAACACGTTCGCGCGGCTGCTCTTGCTGTTAGGGATGAAATTGTTAGCACATTGGCATCTTCAACGGCGCTAGGTCAAATCATTGCATACCTATCGTCTGCACCTTTGACTGTTTCCAAGACATCCTTACTGCATGAACGTGATCTGGCTGGTACTGCTGAGTCAACATTTGCACAAACAGTAAGTTCGGATGATTACGATAAGTATGGGGCGTGGGGGAGGTTTGTAACCCCAAAACGTAAGGCACAAAAGTCTTTGCAGAAAGACACGGAGAAAGACGCGAATGCAGATAAGGCAGCAGGTCTACTGAATGTAGACTCATCACTTTCACATGTCTCGGAAATGTCATTAGCATGCCTTCTCATATGGTCAAGTCATGTCGACGATATATTTGGCCCCAGTCAGAAGAGTTTAGATGAAAGTTTCATCACATACAGCCCACACATTCTATTATTGAGCAAGGTTCCCTCTTCATCTGCCTACAATACACCTCAACTAAACATGTCCACCTTGAACATTATATCTCGCTTCATAAATGCCGAAAATGAAAATCAGTTGTCGAACCTGTCAGCCAAAGTTATCAAGATGTGTCTCCAACAAGCCTCTTACGCTGCTCAATGTTCAGGAGAAGATCAGATGGCACAAGCCGGGATACCAACTGCATTTGCCGATGGTTTTGCGATTCTTTCTACAGCAATAACTCGCTCCTTGAAATCAGTATTTGAAAATAGTGATTTTACTATTGGTATGGAACAACGTTGTGCTTTGACTGTCTCATGTTTAGAGACTGTTGCATTCGCCATCAGCCAACAGCCTGATTTTGCAAGGTTCATGTTATCAGGAAAGAAAGGCGTCAAAGACTTCCGACTTCTTGATGAAATTGTATCTGCTATACAATCAACCATTTCAATTATCAACCTGAATAATCAAGACGAACAACACGACAGTAGGGTGTTCAGACTTCGATGTGCGGTTGCAAATAGCTGTGTTGAAGTCATCCTGGAGCTCTGGAAGTGCTGCAGGCTAGGAGCTCTCAATAGAATGGAGTATCATGCTTGTGGCGGCGTGGTTGGGCATCTCGTATCCGACACTGACAGCAGTCCAAAGATTGCAAATCTAGTGATCGAGCTGGCTTGCGCTTCGCTTCTTGCTGTATCTAAACAAGACGATAAACAATCCATGCAGGATGAGGTTCCCATTGCTTTGATACATCAAAAGTCCATACTCTTGGGCCTGCTCTCCAAGTGTCTGAGCTTTGTGACAATTGAATTTGTCGCCAGGACGCAAATTGATGAAAAGCAGGGCCTTGCTTTCATCGCAGAAATCACGGACACCAGTCCAAGGGAGTGTCTGATGTTACTCTTGTACTCAAATAGCACTCCCGCAATAGCTGCATCTTCGTGGAAAGAATGCAACATGAACAGTACACTTGGGGCTTTCCTTAAAGCATATCCATCAGAGACAACAAAAAACTCATGTTCTCTGGACTTGGCCCTCCGTCAAACAAACTCATCACAAAAAGATTATGTCTCAAAATGGCTTGCATTTCACAACTTGGCGTTGTCTGAAGCAACGTATGCTGCCAGGTTGTCTGAGTTTTTCGATGCTGCGAATCTTGCTTCTTCTAGGCTGGCGGAAGAAGTGCTGTCGCTGAGCGCATCTGTCATTGATGGAGTATTAGCTGGGTTGACTTCAATTTCAGAGTCTAATTTGAGTTTCCAGTCACTAGTCTTGCCAGATGTTGCGACAAGTCATATGATGATGGCGCCTTTCGATCAATTATGTTCGGTACTTCTCACCTCCCTCTCCAGTAGAGCTAAACTTCACAAAACCAAAGAGGGAGAAGCTTTACTTAAGAGACTGAGTGATCTGCATGAGGCTTCAAATCGTATATTTATCTTAACCCAGACCTGCTCACTTGATGATGTCAACAAGGTGCGGTTTAAGTAGAGTTTGTCTTGACAATGCATTGCTCATATAACCAACATCTCTCTTTCGTTTGCCAGGCATGCTCCATACGGCAAAAACTACTAACTGCAGCACTCATAATGATGGCAGAATATGAGAATTTACCTAAAAAGAATCGCACTCAAAGTGAAATTGTCCGTTACAATGAAATTCGCCTTGGCTGGCTAGACATTGCACTCAATGCAATCCAGTTCCTGCAGTTTGCTGAATCAGTCCCGGATAGCACTATGACGGAAGACTTCCCGTCTGCGAAGTCACCATTTCTGTATAACTTTGGAAGTGAGACCAATCCAAATCAATACCGTACTGATCTCCCATTTGAGCTGCTGCAAACATCATACTCCATTCTTTCTTTGTTGGCGCCGAGAACTGATGATGTGGATTCTGACTCTCAAACAATTGGGTCTCGGCCATACGCCTACTCAGGAGACTTCGTAATCTGCATGAAACAGAGGAATGCAATGGCGAATATTCAAAACCATTTAACTGAAGCTTCGACTGTTGCTTCGCTCACATATCACGCTATATACAGCGCTACCTCGACCCATGAAGTGAATATTATACACAAAAATGCTGTCTCAATTGTTGACAAGATCACCACCTTCACTCGCACGTTAGCAGATTCTTCATCCTTTTCGGTCGAAGTTCTTGAATTGATGATGGAAGCTAGATTCTGTAGATCATTTATTGAAAACCCTCTTCTGAAGTTATGCAATATGATGTGGACAATATCTAGTCAAGACCAGAATACCTTTCAACATGTTGTTAAACATCGCGGCTATGTCCCATCACCACAAGTTCATCGTAATCAAATGATGCACCATAACGATCCTGTCCATGCTATATGGTGCAAAGTTATTGATGTTTTTACTTTGATGCTACGTTCTGTGAGGCTTCAGTCGATGGAGTATGCTCAAATGGAACACAGCATCCATCAGCAGCTTCTCCCAATGGCATCAGCAGCGCTTGATTTTGTTTCCTACTTTGATAAGGCTATATTTTCTTGCTTCTCTTCTATTCACACCAAATCAACGGCAAAAGCATTGGCAGACAAGAAACCTAAGTCAACAATTTCACCATCTTCATTCAATTTTACAGCAAATTTGCTGAAGGAGGCGTCATGCATTGCGCAACTGTTTGATCAGTTGTGTATGGGGGAGACAAAGAATAAGTTTATGCTTTCATACAGCAATACATTCAATATTATGAATACGGTTGTGTTAGATTTGGCCAGAACCATGTCCACTTTTCTCGGTTCCATTGGAAATGCAAGAGAGCTGTTCTTTGCCCTCTCAACTGCTAGCAAGCTTTCCTATGACATGCATGCCTCAATGGTCGATGCACATCCTTTACTTGCAGATGGTGAGACTATCTTGGTGATCATTTTCTATCAATAAAAAATTCCATAAAATCTTTTCATACACTGTCACTGTTCACTCAGGCATCCCAAACGCTCGACATGAAAGTATTAGAAACTCAGTTTTCGCAAGCAGCTGCACCACCATTGTCACAACTGAAGAATATACACAATCTCGTAGTTCTACTAGCGACATTTCCAAGCATAACTGCACTGAAGAAGAGAAATCAAGGGATGCAAACCTAGAAGAGACGTTTGAGCATCAAGTAAACAACAAATATATTGACAATTTGGAGCATACTGCAGGGCTCTGCATGTTTAGTGTTTTGTCTATTTTGACAAGCACCCATCCAGCATCAGATGCATTTGTAATGTTTTCTTCGGAAGAAATAAATCGCCTTGATGTAGCAGCAGTTATGCACCCAGGAACTCTTGTTTCAGTCAAGCCAGCTGAAAGCACACATTCGGGGTATTATAACCCTTCTCTACCTAAGACAATTGAATATGGACACTGCAAAGGATGTGATAGAAGTACAAGAACAGTTTTGATTGAGTTTGCTAGTGATACTGGTAATGTTGAGAGGCGAGTTCCATTTTCTAGGATTTCTGGCATGGAGGATACTTCTCGGCGTACCAGTATTTTGTCCCACCACGCTGCAACCAAGTCTGCTGCAGATATGGATTGCAAAACAGCATCTATTGGTCACCTCATTCTTGCCTTACGCTGGAGCCGTCACGTTACTGAAGATAGGACCATATATGCATTGGCCTCACGTGTTGCTGAACGTGCTGTCATTCTTTTGACATCTGAGGTTGTACTTCAGGATGAGCTCAACGGAGTTGTCAACTTGGATGAAGAGAGACAAATTAATGCTCAACTCCTCGACTTCTTCGAAAGTGCCCAAAGCAAGGAGCCCACACTTGTTGTAGATGAAAGTATTCTAAAGTCTGCTAGGGTTCAGCTACGAAACAGGCTAAAAGCTGCTTCTTCTGAAAGAGACGAAGAACAAAAGCTATGGGAACAGCAAAACTCCGGTTGGGATTCAACTTTTTGGGGAGGCAGTCAAAAGAGAGAAGGGAGGTAAGAAATAGTATGGCTTCATTTTTAACTTCGTCTTTTTTTCTGTATTGGACGTAGCTAATCATCTTGCACCTCTTGCAATTGTTCACCCCCCAGACGCAGTCCATTCCGTGCTTTCAATCGGATGTCTTCTATGGATTCACAGTAGTTGTGATCAAGAATAGAGCAAAGCTCATGGTCTGTGCATAGCTTCTGACATTTGAGACTCAACTAGATTGTATATAGTTGATCTAATACATTAATTTTTTAAGAGTAAACTTACATGAGAGCAGAGCTGAATTTGGATTACCACACTATGGCTGATATGGTTTCTCATTTTGGGTGTCTGCAAGCAAGCAATGAGGAGAATAACAAGATCCACATCATTACGTTTAATCTATCAATTTCAATTACTGTGAATTACTGTTACCATAGTTCACTCAATAGTTATTTTTTTCCAAAAGTCCCAAAAATGATTTGAATTTGTGAACTTAAATTGTGAAACCTTTATTTCTCTATACTAATATACTTAGGGTTATGTTCGGGATACGCCAGAATATCAGTTTAATGTGTGAAGGGTATTGAGCTGAGGCCCAGAATATGTTAATTAGTGAACTATTATTGACAGGTATTAGTGGGATCAGGAGTGGAAGATGTGCTGCAATGAAAATTGAGAAAAGCCGTCCCATCTTCAAATTGTCAATCCATTTGTTATGGTTCTTGATTGTCCTCTTTTGGTTGTTAGCTTGCTGCTTTCTCTTATGCATGCTTACCTTCATTTTGTTTTCATCGCATTTTGACTCTGTTAGTCTGTTATGGCTTCTCGAACTGCTTGTTGTAAATACTTTTGACAACATGGCAAACAAATGGCAGATTTTGCTTCATGCTCAATGTGCTAGAATCTCTTGGCAGCAGTAATAAATCCAAAATGAAGCTTACTTGAGTGCCAACTTTGACATCAATGCAGGAATCCTCTCAAAGCTTTAGCAAACTCATTGATTCCTTGATATTGAGGTTGTTTTGGAATTCAACGATAATATCTGAGCATCTTTTGTCGCCATACTGAGTATCTCTCAAATTGAACTGGAGAGAAGACTTAATAAACTCATGGTGTTGACATGTTATTGTTGTATTCACTATTCACTTTGAAGCAATCTAATCCCTCCACCTTATAAGCGAAAAAATGATTTTCAAACTTGAAACAGGAAGGGCAAATCACAAATCAGTATCAATCTACTATTGCTAGTTGTCAAACTTTCAGGCTATGATGATGAACACGTCAATTTCTTCATGGAGCAATCAAGTGTAAATGCTTTTCTGTTAGAGCACACATAGAGTCATAGATATACTTCAGAACTTTAGTGTCAAGGAAGACTTGACAAGATGTTTGAGATCATTGCTCACAATATCATCAA